>JAQQAE010002591.1:0-21945 GCA_029823295.1 Pseudamia nigra | reverse complement strand
GCAGGACCCGGACACATGATCAGAAGGACCACAATGTTTACATTCGCTGAGAATGTCACTTCCGGGTCATTCGCGGAGGAGACCCGGAAGGGACGCAGACGTGACCCGGGTATAGACATGTCAATCTTCGGTTGTTGTCCGCATAATTCGTCGCTATCTGGTTCAAATTTTTAATTGTTTTTTCTGTCTGTGTCCAAATTTTACATTGTCAGAAGCTGTCAATGTCCGAGGTTCCACTGTACAGCAAAAATAAAGGAATTGGCCTCACTGTTCCAATACTTTTGGAGATCACGGTGTACTCTACATTAAGTTCACATACTCATACAGAGTAGGGATGAATGATTAATTGCATTTGTGATAATATCGCGGTATGATAAAACGTGATTTTCTAACCACAAAGGCTGCGAGTTGACTGGTCACATTGCAGTGTGATGGTGAGGCCGCCTTGTTTCTCAGTGGTTTCTTGTTTTACAGCCGGATATGCTCCAGCTCCACTTTTGGGTCCTTCTCGGTCGAGACCCGGAAGTGACTTTTGTTGTCCGAGTCAAAATTTGTTGTCCGATGCAAATTTTTTGCAGATTTTTTCTTTGGTATCCAAATTTTTTGTTGTCAGAAGCGTTTGTTATCAGGGGTACCACTGTAGTATTTAATATAATTTTCAATGTCAGTTTTTTAAAAGGGAAAATAATAAGCCATGAAATGGCAAATCCCTGTTTGGTTTTAGGAAACATTTCTTACAAAGCTGTAGTAGCTTTGATAGTATAAGTCAAGATAGTTTTGTTGCAGAAACTGATTTTGTGACCTAATTAATATGAAGAGGTCTGTAATACTGTATATAATGAATATATAACCTTGAAATTGACCACGACCTTGACCCTTTTCTTTGAAGGTCACAGCATATTTGGAATCACCATAATCAATAACCAAGGGATACATGATATTTTCAGCCTTCCTACATTGCTAGAAATGTATGTAGGTCAAAGTGCAATAATTTCAGTCCCTACTGATCTTCAAAGTAACATACAGTATGTACAGTATGTACACACTCCACAAAAATAAGCAACTGCATCTTAAACAACCTTTTGCCTCTAGAGGATATCCTGTAGATCTGACGTCTGAGTTGGTCTGATGTAGTCTAGAAATGAAAAATGCAATAAAATTTCCATTATTCCCACAGTAAAGGTTATGCACTCTGACAAAAGCTTTGACGGCATCAAGAGGTGGAAAAATTAGAGCTCTGGGCTTCCCTTAACTTTCCCTTAAAATAAAAAGTGAACATCTTTCATCATAATTTCCCGCTATATAATATCTAACATAATTATCCAACTCCTACAAGATAAAAAAATTATCACTGTTGGAACATTAGGGGCTCTGTAAGAAGGAACAGACTGAATCACACATTCTCTTTTCTTGTAGGGAATCACAGCAGTTTGTGGAGAAATATGAGGGAGCTCTGGGGAAAGGGAAAGGAAGGAAGCTGTACGCCTACAAGGTGATGATGACCAAGGTAAGGTATCACTGGGTATTTGTCACATTTTTACAGTTGTTGCTGTGCAATGTATTTGTGCTTCAACATATTTCTTTGCTTTTAGAAATGGATGAAGTTCCAGCGAGACTTTGAAAACTTCAAAACAGCCTGCATCCCATGGGAAATGAAAATAAAGGAGATTGAAAGTAGGTACAGTATTTTTAATTCTAATGTGAATGTTGTGTATGTATACCAGCATCTCTAACATGTCTAATACAAATTAACCTGGTTTGTTCAGCCTTCAGTGAGGTATTTTTCATATTTTAGCTAACAAAATGGTAGATTTTAAACTCTTACAGCTGTTTTTGTTTTGATTCTGTTTCTGTTTTGATTTGATTCTTAGGTACAGAAACATTATGCATTGTACTGACATGTTTTCTGTGGGACTGGAAACAGTTAACAGTCCCTACTGGTGCAAACTAATTGAGAAAAGTGATGAGTCATTTATATTTAAAGTAGATATAAGATAAATATTTTATTACCCAATTAGGAGGAAAGTTCTACTGACTATAGTTGCCTTTTGTAAATGTCTCCAACCAAAGCAAAAATTGAATTATTATACTTTACAATACAGAGATGTGAATTCCATCACAATCTGCCTTACCAGTTACGTACAGTATGTTTACAGATACAGTTCCACACATCCAGTTCTAAATCTTACAGTTATAGCTTCTTTTTCAGAGAGCTATGAGTTATGGGCAGTTGTTAAAAGCACAATAACATGGTATTAAAGGATAATATTGATCTTTTATAGACTTTTTTAGGTGTGTAATAAGGTGTGTTCATGAGTCTGGGAGGGTTTAGCTCAACTGATTCAAGTGGGTGTATGTATGAAGTGAAGTAACTTTGGTAGCCAAAGGTCAAAGGTCAGTGTCATGATGACCCCGTGTCTGTCCACTCTTATAAATATAGTACGCAAAGAGCATCACAAAGGATCGTTTTCTATTTTGGCAAAAATGTTCTTTTGTTCACAAGGGAGAACCAATTATATTTTCAAAGGTCAAGATTGTTAGGACTTTCCAAAACTGATTGTAACAGGGACCTGCATAAACGCATTATGATGCTAAGATAGTGGAAGCATCTGATTGGTCATCGGATTCTTAGTGAAAATATTTTTATACAAATAATTAGAACAGGTAAATGCAAAAAAAAAAAAAAAAATTCTAACTATTCATTCTCGTATTTGCTTCACAGGTCATTTTGGTTCTTCCGTGGCCTCGTACTTCATCTTCCTGAGGTGGATGTACGGCATCAACATGATCCTGTTTGGTCTGACGTTTGGTCTGGTTATGGTGCCAGAGGTGCAGCACACAGCCTCCAATCATCAGAAAGTCAGCGTCATCTGTCTCAGTTTTTACACCCACACACAGTAACGCTGGCAGGGGTATTGTTTTCAGTCCTGTGTGTGGGTGTGTCTTTGTGAACAGTGTACTATCCACAGTTTTTGGCACATAGGTAGAGGGTATGGAGATCTGCAGAAGATTATAAACTGACATTGGCTACATAATGAAAGCCACTGAGACGTACACTGTAATTCTTATTCAGGTCATAATGGGATACCATCATAGAGTGTGAAAGTTGGACAAATGCTTTGTGCATCATCCATAGGTTTCTTGGGAAGTGTTAACGGAGCTGAGGAAGATTAAATAAAGCAATAAAGCCTCTGGCTCAAACACACTTGTCTACACCCTTAATTATGAACAAATATCAGGGTGTGGATCATCTGAATCATGGGTCTGCAACCTGCTGCTCCAGGGCCAAATGTGGCTCTTTAGCCCCTCTCCAGTGGCTCCTGTGGCTTTGACCAGTGATGGAAGAAACATATTATAATAAATCATAATAAGTACTAAACCAACAAAAAGAAGAAAAAAAAGAACGACATAATGAAATTGAGAAAAAACTGATGCAAGTAATTACACAACAAACAAAACAATCAATAAAATTGACAAGTTAAAAAATATGATAATTAAATGATCAAAAATGAACATAATAAGATATGAACAAAATAAGCAACTTTGCAAACAAAATTATGAAAAATATTGTAAATCTTACAGTATTATAAGAAAAAAATGTCACAAATATGACTAAAATAAGAAATGATTTGAATGAAAGTGAATAACAACCAAACTAAACATTCAACAAGATACAATAATTCAGACCCAATTGGTGTTCTCAGGGGTGAAACTTAACCACAGAGATCAAAACTGCTGTTTGTAACAAGCTGTAAACATGTTCATTTCAGTGCTGAGTTTGGGAAATTTAGATTGATTCACATTTTGAGCCAGCCCCCACTGGATACTGACCGTGCTTGAGGTTTTGACTCCTGTTTGATCCAACAATGATCTGGCTGTACAGTAGAGGATGCCACTTGGATGTCACATGTGGTCATAGGATATTTGACCTTGAGTGACTATGATAGGTCAAAGTCTAGGGTTCTCACTCATTGCATGGATAATAAAGCATTTTGACCTGGGTGTTGCAGACTGAGTGCCCTTCTTGTTTTCTTGTTTATTTCTTTATGTTTATTTGTCATTCTCCTCCAACTACCAGGCTTTAATGGGGCGGCCGTATGGCAGCATACCAAGAAAGACCGTCCCCAGGGCTGAGGAGGGCAGTGCCATGGACTTTGCTGTCTTATGGGACTTTTGTGTAAGATGGCCATATGAGTCATGCACACTTTACCTGCTTTGAACAAAATTATACACTGTGTGTTATACACTCTGTGTATATGTTTTGATTGTTGGTAAATGTAGTAAACTTATGTCAACTCCTTTCCTCTGCAGGGTTATGCTCAGTATTCAGTCCTCTTCTATGGCTACTACAATAACCAGCGTGCCATTGGCTGGCTCAAGTTCCGCATGCCTCTGTCCTATTTTCTGGTTGGTGTGGGCACAGTGGCCTACAGCTACATGGTGGTCATCAGAACGTGAGAGGACCCCAGCTTCATTCTGGATATATACACCAGACCTACCACAGTTACTTTGAATCAGCTGTGGTTATTTTTGTTTACAGGATGGCCCGTAATGCAAATGAGTCTGGGGTCGGAGATGATAACAGCTTTAATTTCAGCTGGAAAATGTTCACCAGCTGGGACTACCTGATAGGAAACCCTGAGACGGCAGACAATAAGTTCGCCTCCATCACCACCAATTTCAAGGTCAAAACAGCTGCTTTTGTTTGATTGTTTTATTTATATTTTCATTAGCTACTGTCATGATTTCCCTCCTAGTCCGGAACTTGCCTTTCTCTCTTTTTTCTTTGTGCTCATGTCTCTCCATCAGTACATTTCCACCTCCACTCCCCTGCAGCCACACTTGGAGTTTTCCTATATATTAATCCACATGCGGCAGGAGTTGATATCAGTTGATTAATTTGCTACCAGTTTTGTCCTCATCTGAACCTGTGTTATTACATCAGCCTTTAAAAACCCACTTCCTCCTTGGTTGTTTTGCCTGTCTATCATGTGTTGTTTTTGTTGTGTCTGTCATTTTTACTCCCTACTAACTGGCCTCCTTTCCACCATGTCCGGATTTGGGTCTTTCCCTCATTTCAAGCTCTTAACATCTATTAAAATTCAGGTTTTGTGCTCTCTTTTAAGGAGGCGATCTTAGAAGAGCAAGAGAGTCATAAAGATGACAACATCCATCTGACTCGTTTCCTGCGGGTTCTGGCCAACTTCCTGGTCCTGTGCTGTTTGGCTGGAAGTGGATATCTAATCTACTTTGTAGTGCGTCGATCTCAGAAGTTTGCCCTGGATGGACTGGAGAATCACACCTGGTGGGAAAGAAATGAGGTAGAACTGAGGAATGAGAAGATGGCAATGAATAGCTGCACTAGGAAAAACAGAGTAATGTAGAGTACCATCATAGTACTGGCTCAGAATTTATTTTAAAAAGCAAATCATGAGCCAATTATGTTGAAACATACCACAATTTTTCTTCATTGACTCTGTAAGAGGAGAAGTCCATTAGTACTGTGACATGACAGAGCACTTTATTGGTCATGGCCACTTGTAAATGAAAGAACTGCATGAACATGTCATGATGCAAGAATAGTGAACGCCTCGGATTGAACTTACAGTTGCTATTATATTTCAAATTGCAAATTAATTTCAGTGTATAGATTTAGAGGGATCTATTTGCAGAAAAAGAACATCTTATACATGATGAAGAATCATTATGTTTTGTTACCTTTGAATAATCCACTAATCACAGAGGGACAGGGTCTTTTTCTATGTTTCTACAGTAGCCTAGAACAAACAGGTGAGGGTGTTCATATTTTTGCATTCTAGGCTCTTCTAAACTCATTTGAATGGACAGCGTGAGGTTAGGGACATTGAGTTGTCTGTAATCTGAGACTTCACCACTAGATGCCACTAAATCCTATACACTACATCAGAATGTTGCAATGTTGCAAATGCTCTGTTGGTGGGCTATACAAATAAAGTGTTATGGGGAGCAGAATGCAAAAACATGACTGTAAAACCTTAAGTTAGCATCATGCAGTACAGCCATCAGTATGATAAGTTATGTATGTGGTTCCTGCTATGACATGGTTATTAATCAACCTATGTGACAGAATCGTTTATTTTCTTTACAAAGTTCTGAGACTCAAACTTGTGTACCCTTCAGGTGAACATGGTCATGTCATTACTTGGGATGTTTTGCCCCATGTTGTTTGACGTCATCAGCGCCTTAGAGAACTACCACCCTCGGGTTGCTCTGCAGTGGCAGCTGGGCCGCATCTTCGCCCTGTTTTTGGGGAATCTCTACACCTTCATCATTGCTCTCATGGATGAGATCAACCTTAAAGTGAGAACTGAGTGGTTGCACATTCATGAGCCTTTGTAATGTACCTTTGCAACTGATCTGAGGTGTGTGTCACAGAGAGAAGAGGAGAAAATAATTAAGTTTAACATCACCATGTGGGAAACCAGTCTTTACAATGACACTGCATCAGAAAACAGCACGGCTCCACCCATCAGTATCCACCCCGCTGACATACCCAGAGGGCCCTGCTGGGAGACCATGGTGGGCCAGGTCAGTGTGTGCTCACATTACGTAACTCTGCATGATTTAATTATGTCTAGAGACAGAATTAAATTGTGTTATAAAATTAACCAGATACATGAGACAGAGGTACAGTGTATTCCATGGACATAATGTGCAGACCACGTGTAACATGCCAGCATAGGACCACCACATCAGGTGTTTTCACGTATAAGAAATAGCCTGAGATCAGCCACACGGGCATCGTGGTGAAAGTTGGATTGCACAGACACTGAATTTCTTTCTGTGCAAAAAGTAGTTGAGTAGTTTTTCATCAGATACGTTTTTACTCTTACTCAAGTACATGTTTTTATGAGTACTTCTACTTTAGTCATTTCGTTTCTGTGTACTCTGCCCACCACTGCTCATGTTGCAGCAGGATAATTCACTAACCCACGCTGAAGCATCTGTGTGCAATCACTGGAAGCTGAAAACATTCAGTTCTTCCACGGCCTGTATACTCAACAGACATGTCGCCTGTCGAGCATGCTTGGTATGCTTTGTGAAATACAGTTATATGTTCATTTTGTTTTTTAGTTTGCTTATTTTTCTTCTGATTTTGTTCACTTTTTCTTCATTATTTCCACCAAGGAGGATAAATCGACCACAGGTTTTAATTTTAATCCACCATATTTTCGCCTGAAAATCTTACACCGATATTTTGCAAGCTAATATAGCAGTATTTCAAAATGTGGACCTGTGCGGCGCTAAAAACGCTCCATGTGGACACAGGCCCTAATAATGTTATATAGAGGAAATGAGCTGCCTTGGCAGAAGACTGCGCTTTCTAAGTGCTTTCTAGTTTATTGATTGTTTTGTTCATTTTTCTTCTTTTTGCATCTAATCTGGTTCATTTTCTTGATTGTTTTATTCCTTTTGCTTTGTTCCCATTTTTCATTTCCCTTACTGTTTTGTACCTTTTGCTTCTTTTCCCTGATTATTTTGCCTTTTTGTTATTACTGTATATTTAATGTCAGTTAACCTTTTTAGGGCACCTTAGTGGACACCATGCAAAGAAAGGTCACAATCAATAACCTAGTGAAAACTTTATGAAGGAGAGGTGTCACACTGTGTAAGGCAATGGTGGTCATACCAGATACAATACTGACAGACTTCCTGAGAAAAATGAGAGATATTAGATGTTTTCTTGCTTATAAGTAATCTTGAATTCAGCTCATGAAAAATGTGAGCAAAAACAAAGTGTTGCATTTTTCCCCAGACTAAATAAACCAGTTAAAGTAGCATGTAGGTGTTTGTGAAGTGTTGACATCAAATTTAACATCCGGCGTCGTGCTCTGTAGGAGTTTGTGCGCCTCATCATATCAGATACGATGACGACCTATATCACGCTGCTGATTGGTGATTTCCTGAGAGCCGTGCTTGTTCGGTTTCTCAACTACTGCTGGTGCTGGGACCTGGAGGCTGGATTTGTGAGTCATATTCTGTAGCTGAGAATCCCAGAGTGCTTCACTTATTTTTTTGGAGAACGTGCACCTGATGTGATGTCTCTGTTGTGTCCTTTTACTAAAGCCGTCTTACTCTGAGTTTGATGTCAGCGGGAATGTCCTGGGCCTGATCTTCAACCAGGGGATGATCTGGTAGGAAAAAGATCATGTGTTGATTCTCGTAACCTGTTTTACACACACTTCATTTAATTTCAAATCCATGATCATCATTGGTAGAGTTACTCCACTGCAGCGTTTTCTTTATGTCGTATGCGTTCCCAATTCTCTCTCAGCCTAAGACACAACAGACAAAAGTGGAATCTCCTTGAAACCCAAATTTAGGAGTCAACATGATTCAAATGCCTCAATTTATATATTTACTGTAAATTATCCCACCTGTAAAAACTGATATTGTGATTTACACTTTAAATGTAAAGAAATAGAATAAATCAACAGTAAGAGAATAAACTGCAAATGAACAAAATGCAAAAACTGAACAACAATGATTAAATCAGAGAACAATAATTTAAAAAAATTGTGAACAAAATGTTACAAATTACAAATGTGGCAAAAGACAAAATAATCCAGAAAATAAACCAAAAATTGAAAAGAAAAATGAAGAAAATAACAAATAAAATAAAAAGGAACAAAATATAAATGTAATCAACAAAAATGAAGAATTAATGAATTTTTCAAAAAATCAATAAAAATCAACAAAAATAGAAAAAAATTAAACAAAATAATATACAAAATGAACAAAAATGAACAAGATCTTAATGAAATGGCCAAAAATTAACAAAACAATCAGCAAAATGAACAGAACAATACACACAATGAGCAAAAATGTTCAAGAAATCAAAAAAATGAACAACAATGAATGAAATAATAAACAGTCCATCCAGTACAAAATATTTAATTTTGGGACTGACAGATGTGGATAGTACTCTTACAGTTTACATTTGTGTTCTTTTACATTTTTGTCCTTTTATCACAAATTCATGAGTTATTGTATCCTCAGTTCACTATCATTACTTGAAGATGACTTTCATGATTGAAACAGTTACACTTGCACAAATATGTCCAAGTCAGTTTTTCCAGTAAGTACTTTTGTGCTCTCACTCACATTTCTATTTTGATGAGTTTCATGTCTGCTCGAGTACTATTTTGTTTCTCTACCTGCCTCTGATGACCGCCAGCGTTGATTTAATCACAACAACATTCACACCAGGTGATAAATTACACTTTTATTCTGTCCTCTAACCGTCCCTTTTTCCAGGATGGGTGCTTTCTACGCTCCGTGTCTGCCGGCGCTGAACGTCTTGCGTCTCCACGTGTCCATGTATCTGCAGTGCTGGGCTGTGATGTGCTGTAATGTGCCACAGGAGAGAGTCTTCAAAGCCTCTGGGTCCAATAACTTCTACATGGCCATGTTACTAGTCATCCTCTTCCTGTCCACTCTTCCGGCCATTTACACCATTGTCTCCATTCCCCCTTCCTTTGACTGTGGACCCTTCAGGTAATAATTAAAGGAAGTCTGATTACATAACTTTTCTGATGCCTTAGATATAATTACTTGTAATTGCTTTTCAGTGGGAAGAATCGAATGTTTGATGTGATTCATGAGACGCTGGAGTCAGACTTTCCTGCTTGGTTTAGTAAAGTCTTCAGCTATGCATCTAATCCAGGACTAGTGCTGCCCTTCATATTACTCATGGTGTGAGTTATGCCATAGTTTTCCTATTCAGGATGGTATTATGCAAATGTACAATACCAAATGTAGTGCAAAAGTGGGCATCACTCTTTTTTGGGGGTGTGGGGGGCAGTTTGACTTTAGTGGATAGACAGAGAGACAGGAAGGATAGGAAGAGTAAGGGGCCGCACTTTGGGTTCAAACGTGGGCCACCGCAATTTGGCTTGAGCCATATGGGTGCACGTGACCACTGCATAATAGAGGTTGTTTAAATTGTCTTCTTTTGTCTTCTATTCAACAGTACTTTACAACATTGTCTCCATCACGAGTGATGCATTTGCAGAAACATTTAACAAAACTCTCCAATTCTCTTAGGGAAATGTTCACAAAAAAGTTTTTCCAGTAGATCAGAGCAGACGTTTACTCTTCTCACCTTCAGAGCAGGTGTCAACTGCCCTACGTCCTCCATAATCCACTGCACTGTTGCCCATAAAGTTGGAATAATTTGTTTTCAGGAATATTACTCTTTTTATTCCTATTTAGAAACATCAGTACCATATTTTCCGCACTATAAGGCGCACTGGATTATAAGGCGCACCCCCCAAAAATGTAATTTTGAATTTTGTTTTGTTTTTATAATCAGATGCGCCTTATAGTGCGGAAAATATGGTAATCACTTTTGGGAGAGATTGGTCAATAAAGTTTAGAGAAGAAATACATTTTATCTGTCAGGAATAAATCACATTGTCACAATAATTGCATGAAAAGAGGTAAAAATATTTTATTCCAACTTTTCGTGCAACAGTATAAGTGGTATTGTGACAGAAAGCAGTTTGTTCATTTGTGATTATGAAGGATTATGAAAGACCTGTGTAATCTGAACAACATGTCACCCACAGGCTCACTTTTGCATTACTTTTGGTAGGATATTACTGTTCTGGTATGGTAATAACTGTTGTTTTATCTTTTAGGTTGGCGATTTATTACTTGCAGTCCACATCCAAAAGTTATAAAGAAGCAAATATAGAATTAAAGAAGAAGCTACAAACGGTAACCCTGGAATTGACCCTGGGCCAGTTTCTTTAATTCTCATTTCAAACCTTCCTACGCTGTGAAACACAAAACTATGCTTATGGCTGAGTACGGTTGTAGCACGGGGACAGTTATAACGCCACCAATTCAACCAGTCAGGGATGAGATAGGAGTCACATGAGTCACATCAATCATTTCAGTGTTTAGTAGTCAGACGGTGGTTAACTAGGCTGGAAACAGGCACTTACAGATTTTGAGAAAATCTGATTTTGATGTAAGAAAGTAATTTTTGACTATTAAACTTTGTTTAGTCCTTTTACAGTTGCAGATAAGATCTTATGACATACAGAAAATGATATTGCAGTTTCTTAGGCAAAATGTGATGCCCCACTACTAATTTCAAACCCCTATGCTAATTCAGTTAGCAAAACAATGGCTGATAGGTGTAAGTTTTAACATATATTTTACAAGTGTTACAACCATCCCCTTAGATAAACTAAGAATAATTCCTTCATGTTAATAATTTTACAGCATGGCTGTGGGAAAGACAGACCGAGAGAGGTGTGTCTGCTGATTTTCTTTAAGTATCTGATGAGGTTTCAAAGAAGGACAAGTCATTCAGATCAGTGGCAAAGGAACATATAACACTGAGCAGATACGGCAAATTACTACAGGAGTGGAAAGACCAGGGATCCAGTGACCATCCCAGTGTAGGTTTTCAGAGCAGCAACACACCCCAATTCCAAAAAGGTTGGAATGTAAATAAAAATAGAATGCAATTATTTGCAAATCTCATAAACCCACATTTTATTCCCAGTAGAACATACACAACATATCAGATGTTGAAACTGGGCCAATTTACTATTTCATGGGAAAAAAAATTAACTCATTAGGTACTAGGTTGTAACATAGGAACATCCTGTATTTGGCATTAAGTCACAAGGTCTGTGATATTCTTGTAGGGTTTTAAAATAGTGGGATTTGTAGTAAAAAAATGTGAGCATTTTATATAAAAGTTTGAGAACTGTAGCTCAAAAATGAGTTACATGGGCTCAAGCAAAAAGTGTTACACCATACTCCTACACTTTAGGCAAGAAAGTATACAAACTGTGGTTCAAACTCATATTTTTTGTCTTTGAATAGCAGCCCTGGAACATCAGTTCGCTGCCCTTTGTGAATTTCCCCTTTTTGTGGGATCAATAAAGTATCAATCAATCAAATCAATCAATCTCACTAGTACAAAGATAGGCAGATTGTTGATTGTGTCCCTATCATAGCGTAAATGTATTGGTGTTGTCAGTCCAGCAGAGGGCAGCAGAGTGCCTGTTCAAAAGAGAGCTGCATGTGTTCATACCTTAATAACTCTTCTCACATTAGATGGACACACACTACTGTCTGTGCGTATTGACTGTGCTCTAGGTTTAGTCAGTGTGCACCTGTAACTGGAAACCACCTGCAGAAACGCATCTCTTCATGTTTTTTTTATCCATTTATTTTGTGTTTTAATCACTTTTTGCTCTTACTTTACTGAATTACTTGATATAATTTTTTTCCACAACTGTGGATTTTATTGTAGAAAAACTTTCCTGATTAAAACTGAATGTTGAATGAATGAATGTCAACTGCTGCTCAGATTGTAATTTCTTGTGTTTCTCCATGAAGCAAAATGAGGAGAATAAGAAGAAGAACAAAAAAGCAGCGTTGAAGGCTGCGATGGATCTGGAAGAGGCGAGACAAGCAGCAACACAGGCTGCAGATGAACAGAAGAACAACACCACCTCACTGCAGCACAGCGAAGGTCAGAGAATATTTATGTTTGCATGTTTAATATTGACATAACAGATGTCACTGCAGATTTACCCTCACTACGTTACATGTCCTTATGCCAGACTTAGGGTCATGTAATCTTTGATGATGCAATGCCATTTTGTTTGTTATTTCACCATGATCTTGTTCAGGACTTTTTTTCATGTTTTCTCCATTTTGTAACTTATTCTACATATTTCATACTTTTTGCTCATCTTGCTGATTATTTAGTGTAATTTCTCATTCATGTGTTTGTTAAAGAAACAAAAATTAGCAAACAAGAGAAAATACAGAAATTAACAAAAGAGAAACAAGAAAATTACGGTACACAAAATGAAACTGAACAATTTCATAATTTTCTTGGTGTTTTGGTTATTTTTCCCAATTGTTTTTTTTTATTTGTTTATCCATTTTATTTATTATTTTGTTCAATCTATTGTCTATTGTTTTAATTGTTTAGATTTTTTCTCCTTAATTAGTTTGTTAATTTTTTTTAATTTTCAGGATGATTTGCTGATTCTCTTCATTGTATTATTTGTTTTTCTCCACTTTCTTGACCATGATGTTAATTTTGTTCTTTCCCTTCATTTTGTTCATGCTTGTAATTGTCCATGCTTTGTTTATGTGATATATCATTTTGTTCATTTACATGACTATTTTTTTCAATTTTGCACATCTCTTGACTTTTTATTCATTTTCATTCCTTAGCAAAAACAGTGAACAATAAAATGGACTAAACTGAATTAAGGAATGAATCTTTAATTCAATCTTTCATTTTCTTATCTATTATGTTAATTTTTTGACTGGCTTCTTGATTGGTTGCTTTATTATTTTTAAGATTCTCCATTGTTTTATTCATTTGGTGGATTATTGTGTTAAGTTTTTTCATTTTCTTCATTATGTTCTTTATGTTTTGGATAATTTGTTCATTTTCTTGTTTATTTTGTTCATTTCTAGTCCATTTTCTTGGCAATTTACTACACTCTTTCACGTTTCTCTATTGTTTAGTTCATTTTGTGGATTACTGTGTTAATTTTTTCATTTTCTTTATTATATTCTCCATATTCCATTTTCTTGGTTATCTAATTTGAATGAATTACTACATATTTAGTTTTAGACTTTTATGGATTATTTTGTTAATGTAAACTTTACAGTGGGAACACTATCAGGCCCTGGCTTTTGAAACATTACATCAGAATGAACATAAATATAGTAAGAAATGAGAACCAACATATTAAGTGAAAATAATAAATTTCTTTCTCCTCTGAAGATGAAGACAACCACAGATTGTACCAGGGTAAAAATGGACGCAGCTCTCGTCCTCCTGTCAGAGAACAGGTCGACAGAGCATCCGTCTCCAGGGCTTATCACCATGGCAACCAGGTGTCTGCTCCTGGATACCTGCCCGGATTCCCTCGACAGAGTGACCCACGGATGTACAGAGTGCCGAGTCTGCAGAGACACTGAAAAGCTGAACACGAATCGGTTTCATGTCAGCTGTTTGATGTGCACTGACAACGATGAGATACAGACTCAAAAACGAAAAGGTTCTGCTATTTTTCTGTGTTGTTTCAATAATAAGATGCTCTTTTTAGCAGCTGTCATTTGTTTACTTGGTTTACAGTAGATTTTCTTAATTTTTAATTTGTCAGTTTCTTTTGAAATCTCTCTATCTATCTATCTATCTATCTGTCTGTCTGTCTGTCTGTCCGTCCGTCCGTCCGTCCGTCCGTCTGTCTGTCTATCTATCTATCTATCTATCTGTCTATCTATCTATCTATCTATGTAATCCCAAACATTAGACCAGGAACCATAGGGGAATTATTGTAGATTTTATTTGGGTTGCTAATTTTACATTTCACATTTGTACACAGTCTTACTGCACAAGTTATCAAAAAGTGGGCTGTGATAGTTTGTGATTTATAAGTTGGCCCCATCAAATAAAAATGGGAATCACAGCACTTATCAATACAGAAGTATTTGTGTCTTTATTCTGCAAGGGTTGTACCAAAAGTAATGCAAAGATGGATGTGTTAGAGTGATGCTTCCTCTATATGTAAATTTCTTAAAGATTAGATAAAACTTTATTTATCCCACACTGGTGAAATTTCTTGGCAACAGCAGCATACAGGATTGAGACAGAGAATAAATAACAGTACATGAAAGTGCAAGAAGTTTGCATCTCACACACACACAAAAAAGGACATCAGAAAAAAAAGTTGTATGACATATTGCACACAATCTGTGTTATATACAAACTGCACTGGATTTTTGCAGTTGGGATTATTTGCAGAAATGCAAGATTAATGTGCAGAAAAACAGCATCTAATTTGCAATTGCACAACTCAATTGCAGTACTGTCATTTATAACAGTGTGTTGAGTGTGTTTGAGTGCATCCATACTAGCTCACTGTGTGGAGGCTGTGGGGAGGAATGACCTGCAGTAGTGCTCCTTCCTGCATTGTGGGTGTAGCAGTTTGCAGCTGAAGGAGCCGCTCAGAGCCTCTACAGTGTGGGGCAGTGGGTGGGAGGTGTTGTCTATGATGGAATTTAGCTTGGCCAACATCTTTCTGTCTGCCAACTCCTTGATGGAGTCCAGCGGGCAGCTCAGGACAGAGGCGGCTTTCTACGCAGGTTTATTAAGTCCTTTCCTGTCTCTGTCTGTGTTGCCCCTGCCCAGCACGCAATGGCACAGTAGACTGCAGAGACCACCGCAATGTCATGAAAAGGTTATGTTCATCTGCAATAGTGTGTGAGTTGATTTGTTTGAGGAAGCCAGAGGGGGAGTTGGGGGTGTGGTAGCTCAGGCTGAGGTTGAGTGGGGGCGGTCAAACCTATTGAAAAGGTTGTTTAGCTGGTTTGCTCTTCCCACATCTCCTTTGGTGGTGGCCCCTTGCCTGGTGCTGCAGCCGGTGATGATCTTCATCAAGTTCCACACCTCTTTCATGCTGTTATTCTGCAGCTGCTGTTGCAACTTCCTCTTGAACTGCTCTTTTGCATCCCTGAGCTGGACTATGAGTTTCCTCTGCACATGCCTAAGCTCCTGCTTATTCCCATCTTTGAAGGCCAGCTTCTTCTAATTCAGCAGGCCCTTCATGTCATGTGTAATCCAGGGCTTGTTGCTAGTATAGCACTGTACAGTTTTTACAGGAACACAGAAGTTTGCACATTCCCACAGTGTGGCCTCTGCAGTACATCCCAGTTCATCTGGGTTGTACTGATGGACTGGGATGCGCCAAAGCAATCTCTCAGAGACTGCTCAGTCTTAGGTGACCACTTCCTGAATGATTAAGTGGTTGTTGGTAGTCTCCTCACTTTGGGCTTGTAGTGAGGCTGAAGCAGAATAAGGTTGTGATCTGCTTTCCCCAGTACAGGCAGTAGCATGGTATGCATGCTCCACATTTGCATAAAGTAGGTCAATAGTCCTATTTCCTTTGGTATTACTGTCCACATACTGGGATAAAGCAGGCATTGTTGTGTCCAGAGTCACATGGTTGAAGGGGGTGTAAACTCTCTGGGCAAGTAATAGGGACACAGACACAGCCAAAAGCTCAATGTCCCTGCAGCAGATGGAAGTTTTAATGTTCACATTCCCAGGGTTGCACCATCTCTTGTTCACGTACATGGCAAGTCCTCCACCTTTCCGCTTCCCGCAGGCTTTTATATCTCTGTTGACTTTAACAGTGCAGAAGCAAGCTAGCGCCACGTTAACATCTGGTATGTCAGCCACGTTTCACAGGAGCACAGCAAACTGCACTCCCTGCGGGTTTTAATATTCTTAACTAGTGCAGCCAGTATGTCGATCTTGTTCGGCAGTGACTTCACATTTCCCATGATCACGGCGGGTACAGAGGACTTATATCGCCACTTGTTTGCTAGCCACTTAGCCTTCAGCTTTGCAGAGCTTAGCTTAGCTCTGCAGCCGCGGTAGGGTCATCTCACCTCCTCTGGTAAATGTGGAACCACACAGACTCAGGACTTCAATTTCAGGTCCAACAGTTGATTCCTCAAATAAACGTGGTTTGGTGTTGCAATTGCCATATCCACAGGATAGAAAATAAGGACGAATAACAAAAAAACATCACATAGCACAGACGAGACTGCTGGAAAGGCTGCCGCTCTCTACGGCACCGCAAACAGGAAGTTTTATTACAGCATTGGTTTTATTACAGCATTGGTCTTGTTTTTTAATACCTATGCCTGTACATCCACTTCCTTTGAATCTGTTAATTATATGCTGAAAAAGCCCAGTGTCGCCTGAATCATGTGCAACTGCAACTGCATCAACATACCTGGTGTGTCAACATGTAGACTTGAAAATGGCTCTGTCACTACTTGAAACTTGCCATGTTTACTGCTGACTCAAAGATCTCCTTCCCCTCAACTTTTCGTTCAGGAGACGTGATTGTTTTTCAATAGGGAAACTGCTTGTTTCAACAAAAGGTGCAATAACGCAAAACTGTCAGGACAGAAACCTGCCATAGTTATCAACTACAATCACATAGCAAAACTAATAACATTTTGGATAAGTGGCACTAGTGCTTCTGGAATAAGAAACAACAAACAACAAAATTTGCAAGTGCATGAAAAGGGCTGAACCAATTAGCTGAAATTTATCATGGATATTGACAACTGTAATATTTCCATCCTGTCACCCTGTAGAATGGGTGGTGCTACTGCTTGTAAAAAGAAAGGTCTTACTCGGTGGGAGCCTTTTTCAGCAGATACCTTATAATCATGGGCAACTCAACAACATCTAGTTCTGGACCATCCATCTAAATGTTGCAGCTGAAATCAAGGCTTTTTAGACCAGGCAACAATTTTCCAATCTTCTCTTATCCAATTTTGGTGAGTCTGTGTAAAATGCACCCTCAGTTTCCTGTTCTTAGCCACCCAGTGTGGTCTTCTGCTGCTGTAGCCCATGTGATACAAGGGCAGATGTGTTGTGCATTGAGAGATTATATTCTGCATAGACTGGTTGTAATGGGTGGTCATCTAAGTTTCTGTTGCCTTTCTGTCATCTTGGAACAGTCTGGCCGTTATCGTCTGAGTTCTAGTATCAACAAGTTATTTTCACCCAGACAACTGCCACGCAATGGATAGTCTGTCTTCTTTGGTCTATTCTCTGTAAACTCTAAAAATTGTTGTGTGTAAAATCCCAGTAGATCAGCTGTTTGTGAAATATTCAGCCCATCTGGTACCAATATTCAACCCATATTCAGCCCATCTGGTACCAACAGCCATGTCACGGCCAAAGCCACTTAAATCCCCCTTTCTCCTCGTTCTGATGCTCTGTTTGAAATTCTAGCAAATCATCTTGATCGGGTTTACATGCTTAACTGCACTGAGTTGATGCCACGTGATTGGCTTATTAATAATTAACAAAACAGGTGTACCTAATACAGTAGGCAGTGAGCGAAGACACAGGTCTGGAAAATGTTCACATTATAAACTGATAAAATTAGTTTTTTCTGAAAAGCTGCGGAGAAGATGAATCAATCTCATGTTGTTTAGATAAGCAGGACATATAGCAGCAGAAACAATGTTACAAAAGATAATATGCAGATAAATTAATCTGTATTAAAAAGTCAAAATGCAAGAATGAATAGAGTAAAGAAACTTGAGTAAAGATCCCAAGATTGGATATGATGTTTCCACGTTAATTTTATTGTTTTAAATTATTAATGTTTTCAGTGATTCTGCTCCTCCTGTAGTCCTGTCAATCAAAGTGTCAATTTTCTGATCCGTCAGTCAAACATTCAAGTTACAGTTCTGTTTCATTAGTCAAACTGAGGTCATTCGTCGTCTCTTTCAGTGCAGATTTAATTAAAAGTCAAGGTCTCTCCAGTGTAAGATGAATATATGTCGTGCCTAAATGATTCAACATAACAAGTCAACAAGCTCATAAAACCGCTGACATTAAATTACATCGTCATTCAGATCCACTTGCCTTGAAGCTCATGATCAATTCATGGCAAGTAAGCATTAAGAATTCATTCTGCAGTTATCTGAGATGCAAAGAATGGAGAACGCTCTTATGCTTTATTGTTTTATCATGAGCCAACCACTGTCAGTCACAATTGGCAATGTAGACATTGATAAGGAAACAAGTAGATGTAAACTGGAGACCTTGAGGCTTCATCATAATCTTCTTTCCATGTCTTTATCCAGGTAATGCCAACCCCTGATGCCTGCTGTGTAACCCCCATGCTGGAGTTGAGTATTGGCTCGGGCCCAATGTCACTCCATGCCGGTACAATGTGGCAGAAAACTGAGCCATGATGGGATTGCACATTACCGGATATCTCAACGTCCGCCGTACTGCTCAAGCATTTCTTATTCAGTACCACTAATGAACAGAGGAGTGAGAGAGTGAGGCGCCACAAGCTTTGATTTGACCACTCAGATGGCATCTAGTTTTGCCTTTGGAGACCAAGGGATGACAGTAAGCCGGAGTGTGGATAGATGGATCCTTTTTAGTTAATGGATTTTAGGATTAAACAGGCTTTCTCTGAAACTAAGTGAAATGGAAAGACGGAAATGAATGGAGACGGACTTAACATCCACAGGAAGTGTAGACAGTGTTGTCAGATGTGTAATAGCAATAATTTTAGCCCCTGAATAATGTATGATCAGTAATGTCAAATGTACAATAATGTGACTGAAGATGGGATTTTATTAGACATAGGATTTTACATGGGACATGGGATTTTATTAGCCTTTATTTATGTTGTCCTTCATTAATCTTTAAAAACCTACAGTAGGTAGAAGACAGTTCCATACTTTGTTTCCTTGTCAAACATGTTATAGCAGTTGGTGTCATGAAGTTAAAAGGATAAAGGGTGAAATTTATATTTACCATCTATCCATCCATCCATTTTCTATCCCTTAATTATATAGACAAACAACAACAAAGATTATGAGAAAAGATCTTGTAGTTATGAGAAAACATCTTGTAATTTTGAGATACACTATCTCATAATGATAAAAATGAAAATAGGCAAAATTCTAAAAAATGAACAAAAAACTAGGAAAGGGAATAAAAATGAGCAAAACATTCAAAGAAATGAACAAAAATAATTAAGAGGATGAACAAAATTGAGCAAAATGGGGAACAAAAATAGAACAAAATACACAAGAGAATGAATGAAGGTGATTAAAATGTGAAAAAAAAAAATCAAAATGAGCAAACCGCTTTGACAATTGTAAACAAAACAGAATAGAAGGCTGCTTTCCATTTCTAATCCGGCTACATGGAGCAGAGAGGACAATTTGAGTTGAACGAGGATGGGCAGAGCAACAACCACGAAGGCTTACATGGCCTTCTACAGACAAACCCTCAGGCCCACATTTACGTACAGTATATAATCCCCGGATGTGTGATGCAGCCGGTGTTAGATGCAGATCCAGTGTCCCTGTATTATTCAGCAGGTCAGATCTGACATTTGACCATAAGCATAGTGAGACTGGATGCATCTAACGGAATGAAACACATCATGTGAATGGAACATTTTCGTGTCAGTCTTTACTCTCACTTTTTCACCAACCAATTTCATTGATGAAAGGGAATTCAAGCGAGTGAGGAAGCCTAAGCAATGAGAGTTACGTGAGAAATACTCTCGTCAGTCATGTTAGAGCCACATTTTGTTGAGATAAATTTAACCAGTAACAACGTAATACAGAGGTTGCAAAGTTTTGTAATGTACAAATTTATTTACTTATTTATTTAAGATGGTCCCATTGAGAGACAACATAATCCAGGTCATGATGACAGGAACAAATAAACTACCTTCAAACAGTTTCACACATAATACACCACAAATACGCACTGGCTAACATCATAATGACACAAAAAAACAAAAAAAAGAGTACATAAAGCTGTGAAAAGCTGTGGCATGCAGGCCACTGATGACTAAAATAAGATAAGATGAGATAAGGGAAGATGAAATCAAATAAAGTAAGATGAGAGGTTTCATTTTTTTTTTACTCATTGAAGGTGATTTTTCCATGTGAAAAAAAGCATCTGCAAATCGTCTGTGCAAAACAGACAAAAACAAGAATTCAGACTACCTGTTGACATGTAGCCACTGTTTTAGAGAAAAAGGTAAAACTGACAAACACACACACTGCCATTAAACACCGCAGAAGAAGCAGACAAAGCACCGGTGTGAATGGTTTTGATGTGAAACAATCAGGTTTCTTTTTCTGCCTTTTTGTGACACTTCTTTTATTTACACTATGAGAAGCCGTCCATGTGGAGATGAGTTTAGGAGGATCCACAAGTCTGTTTATTATAGGGGCATTTCATCCACATGGAGCAGGCATTTTAGGAGCCCAAATAACAGGTCCCAGTGTGAACAAATCTTAAAATGCCAACCTTGCGTTTCTGTGTTTACAACTCATGTATCTTTTTTGAAACAATGATGCCATAGCCCCACATCTCCCTTAACTCATGTCACGTTAACACCACCAATAACAGTAACAGTGGATTACAGTGTTATCACGCTGCAGAAGCTACTGAGCTTGTTCTAATTTTTACACCAAAATCTTCCTCTTCTACAACCACCTTGAGCAACAAGAGGACATGGAGAACAGGTAACACCACAAACTCCTAGTTGTCGCACAAATTTTATGCTCTGTGTCTCCTTCTCTGATTTCAGTGTGTTTCTGTGGCAGCGCTACAGTGCCACTTACAGGGCTGGCATATGTACTACAGTGATTTCAGTGGTTTTGCATGGAAAACTTCTTTTTAAAGAACAAAAAAGAAATCGATTTTTTTTGTCTCTGTGTGGACAAGGTGTACTGTAAACACATTATAATGCCTTGTTTTTCCTGGGGCCTTTTTGCAGTGCGGATTTCTCAGGACTGACTGTACTTAGCAAGCTCATATTTTCACAAGTTTTATTTTACTTCTTGTAAAGCTCGAAATTAGACAGCGGTGTGTTTTCAACATTAGATCTTCAAATGAACACTTGCACATTCTCATATACATTTTAATGGAGCAAGTGGGGCAAGCACATTTTGCCTGCCCTGCTAGAACACTTTTTAATTCATTTGCGTTGCACAAGAATGCTTGTTTACTTGGCTTCTTGATAGCACAACTATTTTTTTCAGTGTAGCCTTTTCTTGGTTCTGTCCTTCTCAAGCTGTTTGTGCGACCCTATGAATAGTGCATAGTTTACAGTGTTTCACTTTTCACTCAGAATTACTTAAGGTTTCATGTAACTTTAATGGGGCCTGACCTTAATGTCTACATTTGCTCTGGTGTCTGTTTTCTGGGTTAATGATGGCAAATGTCAAGCCATCAGTTTTTGGTGTGAGTTTAGAATTCCTTGATTGATTAGCATGTTGATTGACAGGTCCATTGTCCCCCCCCCCCCCCCCCCCCCCCCCCAC
>JAQQAE010002590.1:0-21949 GCA_029823295.1 Pseudamia nigra | reverse complement strand
GCTTGTGCTGGAAGATGTGGCTACAAAAATGTCAGGAAAAGCCTAATACAACAGCTGAACTTTATTTGGGGTTAATCGAAGGCACTTTAAATGGTGACATGTGTGTGTGACTCCAATTTAACAAGAGTTTGAATGAAACTGATTACATCCAAACGCAGCCACATCCCCAGTTACAAGTGTGCACACTTGGGCAACCTCATTATCTCAGGTATTTATTTTTACTTCACCTCCCTGAAAGGTTTCAGTTTGTTTTTCAATTGCATTGCACAGGTTATACGTCACATTAAAGGTGGAAAAAATTATGAAATTATTTATTTTGGTGTCAATTTTTTACATCACAAAAACATGGCATTTGAACAGGGGTGTGTAGACTTTTGAGATCCACTGTATATGGCTAAGGCTGTTACATACTGCGTTGATTTTGGAGCTGATTAACTGCCATAACTGCATGTTTATAGTTTCTGATATCATGATCTACACTGTTTACTTTATGCCACCACTCTAGTGTAACTCTAACAGTAGTTGAATTGTGCACAAGACACATTTGTCAAATTCATAAACTATCATCTTCCGCTTATGCGGGTCCAGCTGGTGGGGGCAGCAGCCTAACCAGAGAAGCCCAGACTTCCCTCTCCGCTGCCCCCTCCTCCAACTTCGCCGAGGGGACCCCAAGGCGTTCCCAGGCCTGCTGAGACACATATTCCCTCCAGTGTGTCCTGGGTCTGCCCTGGGACCTCCTCACAGTCACACATGCCCCTAACATCTCCCCAGGGAGTCGTCCAGGAGGCTCAACTGGCTCCTCTGGATGTGGAGGAGCAGTCGTTCCACATGGAACTCCTTCTGGATGGCTGAGTTTCTCACCCTATCTCCAAGGGAGAGACCACCACCCCCCATGCTAAATGAGTGCACAACTGTAAGAATCATAAAAATGCCCGGTGACAGCTGATTTTTAATTTAAGAATGCCTCAGATTCCTTCTGACTGCTGCTCCGCATTGTTGGGATTCTTCCTACTGCACAGCTTTGAATTAGGAACATACTGCTTAATGTAATTCAATATTCAACCAAAAATTAAAACAAACTCACTCCATCACTAGTTTTGCATGTAGCTCATAATGAAATAGAACAAGATGGTGTCATTAAGACAATGAAAAGTGTAAAAAATGGGTAAAACACTATGATTTTTATTATTTCCCCAACGTTTCACCAACTGTTTTTATCCAGGTGAGTGTGGATGATTATTGTGATAGTGTAGTCTACACAGGGCTACAAAACCTAATGGTTATTTTAAGGACACAGGCTTCCATCCCAGTGTACTGACCAGCAACAAAAACTGAACGAGTAGAAGTAAATTAAGTAGTATATTCATGGAAATTAACGATGTAAGAAAGAAATTGGAGGGAAAAAAAAATCTGCAAAATGATTAAAGCTGCAAGCAGCATTGAACAGGCCCTCGTCAGATGAGGTCGGTGCCACGAGGCTGACTTCCTGTTCCCAGAATGTGGCGCTGTGACTTATATTAAATGTGCTGAGTCTGAGTCCTGGTGAGTCAACATGTTGAATAGGCACCATTTCTGTCGGGTCGACATTAAGACTGAAAAATCTGGGTCGGGAAACACCGCATATCAACTAGATTTCCAGTTGAGTTGAGACGTGGTGCATTTGGCTTAAAGTTTGGTGCAGATTGGATGAAGAACTGACGAGTTACAACAGGTTATTTATGATGAGGCCCCAAAATCATTTTGCTGAACTTTTGGGCCCTTAGGGCTCAAAATGCCAGATTATTGCCAAAATGAAAGAAGGTATTCCGGGAGAATGCTGTTGTGGACCATTCTGCGAAATTTTACCAAATTGGATGGAAACTGAAGATATGGCTCCAGATGGAAGGATGGACAGACCCCAACGCTATATCAGATATAATAATAAAAAAGAATACAAATGAACAATGTTTGAAAGAAGAACAAAACTGAACAAAATCTTCAAGCACGTTTGTAAAAAATTCAGGGTAAAACAGGGCTAAATGTAATCATCATCATCATGTTTAAAATGAAAATCTACGAGCAAAATAGCACAATATCAGTACAAACACATTAAATGCACATCTGCACCTAAGGGAACATTTATATGTGAGCATCAAGATCAAGCTCTATAACTCACACTGTCTTCCTCATTTTTCTTTCCTTTCATACTCCAAGTGCACACACATACTTGACCTCGAGTGCTTGGAAGATTCACGCACATGTAAACAAGTCCATAGTAGGAGCTGAATCCCTCCGTTGTGTCTGACTCACACGGTGCAGAGCGCAACAGAGAAATGGATTGAAAATAAGAGCCGGAGAGGGCGGCGGGCGAAATTGAGAAGAAAAGATGAATGATGAGAAAGAGGAGGACGGAGGGACGGACAGAGAGTTGACAGGACAAGGTGTGAAATGACAAGTTGGCAGAGACGGATGGAAGGCGAGAGTCTTTGAGGACGAGGAGGAGGAGGAGGAGGACGAGTGAATGGATGGGTTAATTAATGTGGTAGAACAAAACTCCGTGGTGTGGATCATCTTACCCGGCCTGTAAATCTGTGATTAAGAGTTGAGTCCTTTTTAATGTACTGTACATGTCTGGGCGAGGCATGCTGGGAATTACGCTGCTGTGGCACCTCCTTGTAAAAAGCGAGTAGTGGTGAGGCGTGTTGTTAAGTGTAAGTGGTTTCGTAAGAGGCAGCCCCACACTCAGCATGACTTCTATCATCCTCTTACGGTCTCTAATTCAATCCACTCCTCTTCTTCTTCTTCGGGCTGTTCCCTTTAGGGGTCGCTGCAGCAAATCATCTGCTTCCATCTGACCCTGTCTTCTGCATCTTCTCCTCTTTCACCATATCCATAAATCTCCTCTTTGTTCTTCCTCTTTGTGTCCATCTGTAGCATCCTTTTATCAATATATCCACTGTCCCTCTTAAGCACATGTCCAAACCATCTCATTAGCCGTTTTTCCGCTGCAGGAACTTTTCTCATTTACCTGGAATTTTGAAAAGCCTTGGCGCGTCTCCACCGCAGTTACCCTAGTAAAAAACTTTCCCTCGCACCTTCCCTGGAAAAAGTACCTGGTGGGGACGTGGAACTTTTCAGATGTCCCAGAATTCTTGAGGGGTGGGGCTGTGGGCTGAAGAACGCTGATTGGTGGAACACAGGCTCTTTTGAGCATCTTTGTTGAAGAAGAAATTCAGAAATTCATGGTATGACAACTCCAAAAGTTTATTGGACTGAGCTGCTGGGTTCAATTATACGTATTTGTGGAATTAAACAGTACATTTATATAAAATGCTTTAATGCGAATTCATATGGTCGAATGTACGCCGGTTCTGTGAGAAAATTGTCTCGACGAGGCAAGCAGAACTCCAGATTATATTGTTTTCTTACATTAATCTTGAGAGCACTGGGGAGGTTTCAGTTAAATATTTGGCGACGCATTAAACAAAATTTTGGGGTTGTTTTTGGTGGTTTAGACACCTGTGATTTGGCTCGTCCAGGTATTTACTCTATTAAAAATATATTGTGATATATATTATATATCCTGGTATTGACAAAATATATTGCAATTTATATATATATTTTTTCCACATCACATTGGATGTTCTAGTCTGCGGTGGATAGTACACCAACAGAAGTTACCACCTAGGGATGAACAACTGGATTTCAATCCAACTGAGTATTTGTGAAATGTCTTGTAAAAACAGGTTAGATTCATGAAGGTCCACGCTCACAACTTCCAGGATTTAAAGTTTGTGTAACTTTAATGTCTAGTGTGTAATGTCCTGCCAGTTATTTCAGCAGGTTTCAGAGGTCTGGTCCAGCTCAGAGCTGTTCTGGCATCCAAAGGAAGAACCTACACAACGTTATATGGTATAATGTTTTGTTCCCTTGAGATCCAGTTGTCCTTCCTTCTTCATGGGGTTCTGTCCACTGCAGGACCAGGACCACCCAACAAGACCCACAGTTGTAGAGATGCTTTGACCCAGTTGTCTCCACATAACAAGTGGTCCTTGTCTAGGTCAGCCTTCCACAGCCTGGGGGTCCCGACCCCCAAGGGAGTCATGGGGTCAATAGATCATTATGAAAAAATATACAATCTTTTCTTCATTTTTTCTGTCCCCCACACTTGATATTATTTATCTACCACGTTTCTACGGCTGCAACAGCAGGAGTGTAAAATCAGGGCCGATTTACGTCCATTAAAGGGAGAAGAATCACGAACAAATGTTGTCTTGGGGGTCGTGACTCATAAAAGGCTGAGAAGCACTGGTCTAGGTTACTTGCATCCTTATGCTGCCCAGTTTGTTCTTTCAAATACATCACCTGCAGCCTCATACAGTACTGTACAGTATATCCCACCCACTCACAGGTGACACTGGAATAAGATCATTGATATTATTACTGCTTCACCCGCTAGTGGTCATAGTGTTATGGCTGATTGGTGTATGGCCAGTCTTGTGAGTGTAATATTTATCCTTTTGAGTGTATTTCTTCAAATTTGGATGTGGATGCACGGGCTAGATTTTGGTGAAAGGTGCCGTCACAAAACACGTCGGGCTGTAACTTCTACTAATGTGTCTAATTGAACTTGATTCTGGAGGGAGCTGCAGACCGAAGACGTGCACTGATTTTTGCACAGATTAGAATAAAACGTTCACATTTATTAGGCAACAGCTTGTGTTCATTTGTCTCCAGAAATACAAGTAAATCAATTTGTAACTTATTCTAGTTGATACAAATAGTTGTTTATGAACCAAACAAATGTGCCGATATTATATTTTCTCAGTCGTCTTTTTCCCTCTGATTTCACACTCATGTCCATGCAAATTGATTCATGTACTTGAAGATACTGTAATAAAAAAACAAAATGACTTAAAACATTAATTTGTGACGAGTGTTAATCTTTGCCGTGACAGATGACATTTCGTTAGTAGAGCCTCACAATTAAGATAAGATGGACTTTATTTATCCCACACTGGGGAAATTCCTTGACGTGACGTACCTGCAAGATCTCACGTTTTCTGTTTGTCTTACTGTTTGTTTCCTCTCATAGCGCTGCAGTCTGCACACGGAGAAAAGGTTTCTTTGTGTGCGAGACGGACAAAAATTGTAATGTTTTGCTTTCAGCTGATAAGATGATTATCTCTCACCGAGGCCTCGGTGGTAAATTCCTAGTTCCTCGTAATAAAACCTCCTTTCATCGGCAGGATACAACTGGCTTTCTGTCCGGCTCCTGCTTATCTTTAACACAAAAAATAGCATCGCTGGTGTTTTTGATGTCACTCAGCTCATGTGATGGCCTTATAGTTACACTGACATCGAGACAGGCATTTAGCGCTAACATCATAAATAAATGTGAGCACAGGGCTAGGGCTGATATTTTAGTCATACTCTACGTCAGATTTTTCCTCGTCACTCATCTTTTCTGTAGATTTCGTGAAGACGTAGCTTGCTTTTGGCTCATGTCTGCGTCATCGTACAGAGTTTTAGGGTTGTGCCTTGCTTCTCTGTTTAACTCTTGCACAGTTCTTCGGTTATTTTGGATTGCGCTTTGAAAAGCTGGCAGATCTCAGCTGGTGTTTGCTCGATTCTAAGTTACCACGAATGTTGCTTGTACAACCCGTAGAGCGCGGTCCTTGAAAACAAGAGCACATTCACATGAACGAAGGAAACATCTCTGTCTTGTCATGTTTTGTCTGTGTTTTTCCATTGGTCTTCCATTGTTGCATCTTGATTTTTTTTCACCTTGTTGCATCTTTTCTGTCCGATGTGTTCACCATCAGTTTCAACAAGTTAGATCTTTTCCTTGGGTTTCGTACTGCTGCGCCTGGTCCTGGTTTTTGGGCATCGAAACAGTTTTTCTGTTTTTATCTTGTCGTGTTTTTCTGTCTTTTTTTGTCTTTTGCAGCATCGTTCCCATTGTTTTCATCTGGTTGCATCCTGTTGCATTTTTTTTTTGGATTTGGATGAAATTTTCAGGATGGGTCAGAAATGGTCGGAAATTAGATTCCGGGAGCGACTTGGATTCGTCACCATTTTAAAGGATTTTTCACCATTGTGGGATGTTTGCTCCAGATATGGGCAATATTATGGATCGAGTGATCAGAATGCTGATACTTACAGGGTCGAGGAAAAATGGCTAAATAGAGTTATAGACGTGAAACTGTAGTGGAAAGTCTGCTGATTCAGGACATTTATGGAGGTAAATCCAAAAGAACACCTTCACTATAGCAATCTTATTTTTTTTGAATAACTATCGAACTAATAATGATACACGTGTGATTCCAAATGCAAATGGTAGGATTTCATGGTCAAAAAAATCCAATAATGAGAGTCAAATAAGTTTAAGAATATTACTTTCATGCAATAACATTATGGGGAAAATGAGCATAGGTTCAAATGATAGTGGCAGGTTTTAACTGTGAAGACGAACGGAGCTGCCTTGGCCGAGGTCTGCGCTCTCTGATGCGTCCTAGTTGTGTTATTTTTTTCTGTCTAATTTTTCTCTTCCATTGCTTTTGGCACATTTTGTTCTGTTATGTCCTTTTTTTCTAGTTTTTGTGTTTATCCCTTTAACTGCCTGTTTGTTCATTATTGCTCATTTCTTGTATTTTTTTTTTCTTCTTGTTCATGTCATTGCTTATTTTGTTCATTTTGATGCATACTTTAAGTTCATTTTTCTTATTATTTTTTATTGTTTATTGCTTACTTTGTTCATATTAAGTCATGTTAAGTCACGTTAAACAGGAGGTTAAAGGGTTAAGATGAATTTAAAAGTTGCCCTCTGGCTTGGCTTTCTCAACATTCACTCCGACTCTAACTTTCAACTCAAAATTAATAATAGATTTGACATTTGTCATGGCATGAAGTAAAAGCGATCAAATGTATTGACATTTCTACATGTGAGAATCCACGAACAATCAGCGGCCTCAGTGTTTGTCCTTCAGGCACTTGACTGAAAACGCTTGGCTGGGAAAGAGTTGGAGTTGTTTCGTCTGGCACAAAGCTCACATGCACAGAAACACAAGCACATACTTTCTCAAACATGAAAGCAGCCTATCAGCTCTGGCACAAGCATCTAGTAATTATATGCAATAAATCAAAGTCAAGTATTGGCAGGAAGTAACAACACAGACTGATCGCTGTTGGCTTTTGCGGCCGGTGGTTAAACGCATCACTCATCACGTGCGCAGAAGTTTTTATTTCCTGCATGTAGGTTATGTTTTCATGTTGGTTTGGTTATTTGTCGGTTAGCAAAATGATGCACAAATTACTGTAGCTCCTGTAAAGAAAAATGGAATGCAAAATATTGGGACATCAAGCAACAACTAAGGAGTAATACAATTGTTAAAATATCCAAGTGATTTTGTGATTTGAGGAAATTGTGATTGATCATGTGTCCACTAAATTGGAAAAACTGGAAAAATTAAGGTGATTTTTTTTTTTTTTTTTTCCATGCCTAAATGGTAATAAAAATGCTTGGGAAAAAATCTTGAAGTAGGTAATCATGATTAGTGCATGAAAGGGTTAAGGATTGTGTTTTTCTGTTTTGCATTGTTTTGATTGGTTTCATACTTTTTATTACATTTCTGCAGCAACATTGTGAAATTGTTTTTTTTTTTTTTAACCATGTCTTACGTGTTTTTAATTTGTCTTTTTTGTAAAGCATTTTGTGAGTCTCTCTCTGGGATCAGCGCTACATACATACTGTAAAAAAATGTAAAACTGTAAAAGCACAACATCAAAATGATGTAAAAGATATGATGAGACTAAAAGTTACACTGGGTGAGGGGAAAATTACGTTAAAACATGCAGCAAGAGAAAAATGTTAAAGGCAACATGCAATGTGACAAAAATGATGTAAAAGATGCAAAAAGTCAAAAAACTGCACCTACTGTTCCAACATTGACACAAAATAATGAAAATGTTCTTCAGCAAGATGAAAAGATTGGAATATGTTATACAGTACTATTATTTGTTTATAATACAGGGTGATGGGAACTTTTTAACAATCCAATAAAACCAAGAGTGATGGAAGAAAAATATTTAATTCATAGTAATTGAAACCTTAAAACACTAAAATGGCGGAGTGTTTACTTGCTGCCACTTGCTCATTTCTGCCAATACGCACTTCAAAGCTTCCCGTTTTTTTGGGTCACCCTGTATTTTAACTAATAATGTGGACAAGATAATCCCTTAATGTAAAATATATGTACATCCAAGTGATTTAATAAGGCACCGCAACATTTCTGTGTAAAATCACAGGTGAAGTTTGTGTTGTACGTTCTGAGGTGGAGGAGGTGGATATCTGGCTCCAGGTGGTGGTTGGTCTGCTGGTGTAAGTACCTCCAGCTTTCCAACGGCACCATCCCGCTCAGGTTTCCACCTTTGTTTCCTTCTTACAGACGTCATTTACTCCAACGCTGTGGGGCCTTTTTATAGGATTGATGTGTTTGACAGAGGACTAGTCATTTGGGATTGGTTGACGAAAGGCAGTGTGAGTTCTCTCCAGAAGTGAGTTTTGAAACACAGGATGACTCGCAGTAATCAGTCAGGTGTGACCAAATCCCACATGCTTGGAATTTTCATAAAGGCAGCCATACGGGGATTTGCACAACTCGTTTTATTAATTGAGAAAAGCTCTTTCCAAATTGGGCCAAAAACCGAGAGGTGCATTTTTAAATCCCTGGAGTGTATATGCAGTACTTTTACACCGCAGCGATCACAGCTTCGGATGGATGCATCATCCGTCATCTGATTCAATTTCATTGGACACACTTAAGGCCCATTTATGCTCAACGTTAAATACGCATACGGACTGTTTCTTCCGTACTCTGCTTGCATTGTGGAAGTCATTTGGTGCATTTTCAAGAAGGAGAAAACAGAGCAGTACCACTGGAAGTTATGGGGGCAGCATATTCCGTGTGGGAGAAGCAGAAGAAGAAAAAGAAAAAGAACAGCACGTACCATAAACGCCGAAAGATTAACAGAAATGGTCCAACTTTTTGAGGAGAGTCTGTGCCGTAGACTGTATGTACTAGTGTCATCCTGGACGACGTCTTGGAGCCAAGAACAGGATGCAACCATATTTGGGCGAACGGCGGCGGTGGGAAAGCTAACTAACCACTAGCTTATGGACTCGCTAAAACTTCACCAAGCAGTGCTAGACAGTCATCTTACAGTGTTGTTTACCCTTACACTTACCCACACCTGCAGTCGAGTGCATCTCAGGTAAAACTATGCCCATATTGAACAAAAAGAAGATATGAAGGTCCGACCCCACCGGCAAGTTGAGTTGCCATAGCAGAACACCAATCAAACCATGTCGATTATTTGCCATAATGTCTTAAAAATGGAGCAAAAAGTTAAAGATGGACCAGATAGAGGGTCCAAATTAAACGTTTGAGACCATAATGGCTCACGACAAATAATTTTTCGTTTAGTATTTTCAGAGAGAAATCCGATATAACTCCGCACTAGAGGACAGAGCAGTCTGAACTCACCGCTGCCCTCTTGTGGATGTATTTCTTAACAACCACGCCAACGTAAACGCATGGGAGTATGAGGGCAGCAATGTTGGATACGCACGCATTCACGTGTGCAAAGGAAGGATATAGAGGCCTTTAGTTGAATGTTTGTCGGTGACCTTTGACATGACGTGTACTCCAGTGAAAGGCGGTTTTTGTTTTCAGGTTTCGGTTGGATTTCCACGTCCCGCTTTGGCTTAGGTCACAGTTAAAGTTTGGAATGCAGCAGAGAGGATTAAGGTTTGGTCGGGGGGTAAAAGAACAAACGGCGTAAAGGTCGTCACACATGTTGTGAAGTGGCTTTCACGAGAACTCCAGCCCTGCACTCTAAAACCCATTACTTCTAATGGCCTCCATGCTGCTGCTCATGGGCCCTTATGTCTGCCCTGCGTGGAGGAAAGAGAGGGTCCAGCGCTGCTTCCATGTGCCCAAAGGTGATTCCACTTAATCTGACATAAGTGCAAAAGTAATAGCAAAGGAATAAGCCATTAATGAGTAAAAAAAAAAAAAAGAGAGAATATGTCCGCCAAAGTGCATTCTTCAGCGCTTCTCCTGCAGCAGGTATGAAAACAGAACTGTACGTGAACAAATTATTTACAATTTACCGTATGCTGTTTGGTGAATATGTTCTTTTTCCAGCTGGAATGTACAAACTTAACCAAAAACACGACGATTTTTTTAGTCCATTTTAGTACCACAGGTTGTTGTTGCAATTAGTTATTTACCAAATTGACAAACACAAACCAAAAAATTGAATGAGATGAACAAAAAGGAACAGTTAGCAACAGAAACGACCAAAATCACCATGATTTGTCTAAATTATCTGGATAATTGAAAACTGACCAACAAAAATAAAACTAACCAATAAAAATATCAAAGTGGACAAAAACAATTAACACCAAAGATTAAAAAAAAAATGAAGGAAACAATCAGCACAACTCAAGAACCTGAACAAAAACGAGAAATGGAATATTGACCAAATGAATCCAATTAGCAAAATCATCAACCAAATAAACAAAGGCGAGCAAATTAATCAACAAAGTAGCAACAAAAAGGGCTGAATTATTACAAGAATGAACAAAAACTAAGCTAGATTAACAGAAAATCAACAAAATGATAAAGAAATGTAAAGCATTTAACCAGATATCCCCAGGGGGAAGTTTACAAAATGAAGAAAATATAATCAACAAAATTTCTGAACGTTTAAATTGCGAGCTTTAGGGACGATATAATGACACGGGCAGGAAGTATAATTACCGCTGTGGTTTAATTCATCGCTCTCGTAGCCACGTCCAGACAGATGGACGAGTCATGTTTTATCTAGAAGACAGTGGTGATAAACATCTCCTGTGTTGTTTGACGCTTCGTCGGACTCAGGCAGGTGCTTTTTAACGGATCCACCGATATGATAAGAATTATGTAAAAGGGGGAAAAAAGGGTAGTTTTACACAAGCGGATGAGGTGAAATCAATCACTGTCATCAGCCTTGGAACTATTCTCAGGTGGCGGCCATTTCCTTCTGATCTCGTGTTGAGAGCGGAGGCTCAAACGCTGTTATGAAACGGATCATGTCATATTTTGTCATATTGTTGTGTTTGATAGGTCGGTTCCTCAGATTAAAATACATGTTCATCTATAGTGACTCTATTATTGGAGCTAGGGTCACCAAACTTGGTACATGGATTGGCCTTGGATGCCCCACCCCTGACTATGTTATTGGGGTTAAAAGGTCAAAGGTCAAGGTCACTAGGTCAAGAAAGATTAAAAAACATTTTTGTCTAGAGTGACTGCATTATTGGAGCTAGGTTAACCAAACTTGGTACGTTAGTTGGCCCTGAGTATATTATTGGGGTCTAAAGGTCAAAGGTCATAGGTCAAGAAAGGTTCAAATACATTTTCATCTATAGTGACTCTATTATTGGAGCTAGGAGCAAGACATTTTAACACGTTGGAATAGGGTCTTGGACACCCCCTGAAGGTCAAATGGCCTTGACCTTGCAATTGACCTCAAAGGGGCAGGGGTAAAAAAATAGGTCACTAATTCACCAAGATTGAAATTTACTTCACGGCTTGTAATTGATTTTGGTTTAAGAACTTGGGACATTGAACTTGGTATAAAAACTGCATATATTCTCATATTTATCCTGAAATTCCAACCATATCGTTGATGTCATGGCCAATGGAGACTTGTCACTAGCAACTGTAAGTGAAACTAAAATGATGGAAGAACATCCTTCAGCTTTTCATTTTCAAAACAAAGCCATTGCATTTAATGTTGAGATCTTTAATATGCATAATATGATGCAATTTTACAACTAGGTATAATTTTGCTAGAGACAATAGGCGGGCGCATGTAATCAGAAACTGAATTCATTGACCACCGATTACACCGATTGTCTTTTTTTTTTGTTCTATGAAACTCCATGTTCTCCTGTTGAAGGTAAATAAATACATCAATCATGACCTTAACAGTTGACACTATTACTCATTACTGACATTTTCTTAAAAATGTTTGCACGAGTCAACTCTATAAATGAATATTTGTAATGTCTTGGGGGCTGCATTCTAGTTAAATAAGACACTAGGAAGGTCTGACTGGACAGATCTGTCAATCAAAGGCCAGCAGTGCAGACGCCAAAGCGACTGGAACCAGAATGACTCATGACAAACAATTATTCACTCAGTATTTTCGGAAGCAAATCCACTATAAACGGACTTTTGGAGGCAGTGTGCATCTGTGTCATTGCACAGTCCCAGTACTTGCCCAGTGGATTAACCACATGGTCCCAGTTGTCGTCTGCAGCTGAGGTGACCTCGTTTTAAGTCCAATGTTGTGACTTTACCTACAGGTTAAAGTCAAAAATTGGTGACAGGCTCTAAGGAATTAGTAGGAAACAAATAAAACCGCTACGTTTTTTGCTAATGTAATGCTAATGACCCAAGCTGAGTAGGAAGTGAATGCACCACTCCTCATGTAACGTAGAAATGCTGCAAGAAAGAGATAATTTGATTGCAATCTATGATTTAAATCAAAAACTGAATGTATTTAAAAGTGAAACTAGATTGTATTATTTTTGGATAGTTGAATATTTAGGCCCAGGTGTAGTGTTGAAAGTGTGAAAACTGTCACAGTCGGTTCCAAATCATGATCAGGTTGATCTGGTTACTACATTGAAATGACAAATCATTAATGACACACCCCGTTAGTGTTATTCTCTCTCAGTCGGTTTTGGAATGTGTGTGTTTAGAATGTCTGGTATTTTTCCTTTTATTTCTCTGGAAGGTTTCAGGTTCAGACGGGACATTCTTTTTGACTGGAGGTATTTAAAAACCCATACAGTACCTGCGCGAAATCCCCAAAACACTAAGATTTTGCTGCTACGTTCTCCTTTTTTACATAACCTCCGCTGTTCTTCCCTCCCGCCTCCTTATTGTTTTCTTACAAGCTATATTAAATATGTTACTGTCATTTGGAAGTTGAACACAGACACACACTCAGTGTGATTCACGGGCCACCAGCGAGGTCACGGGGCAGCCACGTGATGCAGGCCAGAGACGCTCGGTGTAAAACACAAAATGAGGAAACAGGAAGGGGGCAAAAACATTGCGCCAGTCATAGAGGAAACCGCTGACAACAAAGACTGAACACACACACACACACATACAGATGCACTGACAAAGGCCTACCATGTGCTTTGAGAGCTCATTCTGCAAGTGGCCTATAAAATATGAATGATACCGTGCTGTATTTTTATCAGCGAGCCTAAGGACATGCATGAACTAGAGCAGCAAAAACGCTGCGTTTCTCCAGCCATTCATTCTGCATGGACGAGAGGAGATTCCACACATGCGTGGCTTGCATCGTACGTCTTCCGCCGCTCGCGGTACCTGCATGCACATCCATTTAAAGCACGTGTGTGAGCGTGTGCAGAATTTAAACAAAGACAGAGGAGAAAACGGAGAGAATTCATGCTTAGATGGATGTAGACGCGGCCAAATATATTATCACACCAAAGGCCTTTAAGTCAATCAGTGTTGATCACTATAGGCGAAGTGTGCAACTTTTTCCTCAAATCAATACATAGACTCATCAAATAATCCTTCGTGATTATCGCTTGGGTGTGTTTGCTGTAGCTGCGCAGACCCTCCCCTCGCCTGGACTTTCTATTTCAATTTTGTTTTTTCAGTGTTTTCGCTGAGTGCGTGATGTCGCTACAAAGGTCAGTGTTTACATCTCCAGCCTGTTGCAGCATCGCACAGTGCACAGAAATGACTCCGGTCAAATTCACAAGGCAAACGTACAAGTTACAGTATCTGTTTCGGTTTTGGAACTTTGGTGCGAGAGCGTTTATTTGGGTTTAAAGTGTAAACACAAAATGGGACGACATCAGAAAATTGCCTTTTATTTGTCTATTTGACAGATTTGTTTCGTTGATTTGCTTTTCCTTTATAATGCAAAATGATGTTAGATTTAATGGCTGATTACGATGGTTTTGAGTTGAAAGAAGATGAAAATGATATGAAAGATGAGGCTGATCAGGACACAGTGCTCTGAATAGACGTTTATGGATAAATGATTAAATGTGACAGGCTTTGTTTAGATGTTTAAAGTGTATTTTAAGTAAAATGAAAAAAGAAAATTGGGTCTTTAATTTCTTTATGCCTTGCATGAGTGTCTGAGTGATGCCAGAATTATCTCTATATGTTCGCTGAATAATATGTGCAGAATTGTTATTTGATTTTTGGACTTTATACCCTCCCTGATAAAAATGTAATGAAAAATAAAGGATACAACAAGATGAAAATTGTAAAAAAAAAAAAAAATACATGGGGAAAAGGATGCAAATGCTGTAAAAAGAAAAATTGGGCACCATACAACAAGACAAACATTTTTAAAGACTTAAATATGCAAATGCAACGCAAAAAAAATGTACATGACAAAGATGCAACAAGATGCAAATGACATAAAAGCTAAAATAGACAAAAACTTGCAACAAGATTAAAATCATATGAAGGATGCCAAAAGATGGACATATTATAAAAGACGCAACGCAAATTTTTTTGAAAAATTGCAAGAACTAAAAGCATCAAAAAGGACAGAAACATTTTAAATGGCACAAGACAAAAAAAAAAACAGGTAGAAGTCGACAACTACGCAGAAGACACAAGATGAAAACTTTGTGAAGCGTGAAAATACAAAAGGCACGGCACGTAAAAGATGCAAAACGACAAGCATTTTGCAGAAGAACCAACAAGATCAGAACATAAAATACTGTACACCGACGAGATAAAAAGGGCAACGAAATGCAACTAGACGATTTTAAAACACTGATGCTTTTACAACACCTCACATCCTTTCTGAAGCAAATATCGGACATGTGTTTGACCATTACTGAGGGAAGAGGGGCCGGGGGGGCTCAGCTCTATATTGCAGTCTTTGTATCTCAGACGTTTGCCGGGGCTTTGGCTGCAGCACATCTGCAAGTGAAGTCACGCACGTCGCCAGAAGTGCGCGCACCCTCGGAGAGAGCAAACGGAAACGAGCGCTGGGAGAGTCTACCTGCAGGAGTCAGGACGCGATTCCCAGGCGAGAAGCCACGCCGCTGCCGCCTTGGCTGTCAGAAGCAGCTCGCCATCTTTCCCACTCGCTCTTTCACACACGTTTTTGTCGGACGCGCTCTTCGTTTCATGCCCACTCGTACTTGTTAGAACATTTGAACACTAGCCGTGGTGTAGGCGTGTGCTTCTGGCACCGCGTGTGTGAGTGCGAGGCAGCGAGACAGCGGGAGGATGTACTTGAGACTGCGAGAGAATGAAGTTTGGCGGCAGAGCGTGTGCGAGGGGAAAATGTGTGTGTGTGTGTGCGTGTGCACTGAAGAATCAACAGGAAAAGCAAGGAAGGAAGTAGAGTGAGGTGATGCAGCCAAAAGTGTTGGTGCGATAAAAAGAATCTTTGAATCAGTAGAGATGAATAATTATCATGTGATATAAGTGTTGAAGCTTAAAGACGTTTAAAGGCACTGAAACCGGAGGATTATTTATGGTTTATTTTATTTGTAGATGTAACGAGTTGGGTTGGGTATTGTTTCAGATTTTATTGAGACCGGTGCTAAGTTTAAGTTTTAAAATGGTGCTGGTGATATTTTTAAAGGAAATATAAATGAAGTAAGACAACCACCTTTTTTGTTTGGTTTTAAAGACTCTTAAACTTAAAGCACTATGACAAATTCATAATAATAAATAATCCTAAATTAAATGTTCTAATCTCTATAAATGTTTGGCACCGGCTCATGTTGGCTCAAAACATGGAGTATTTCTGTGTTTTTAGCCACATCTCCTCATCACATGCTTCAGGAAGTTTGTCCTTTCTAACCCTTTGAGCTGCAGTCTGCCTTCCTGAAGTAAGGAAACACGTTAGACAAATACGATGCAAGTACAAGCAAATAATGATGTCATTTATTAAAGGAAAAAGATATCCAAACCTAAAGAAAAAGTATTTCCCCCTCATACTTATCCATGGTCAGGGTCGCGGTGACAGCAGCCTGAGCAGAGAAGCCCAGACTTCCCTCTCCCAAGCCGCCTCCTCCAGCTCCTCTGGGGGGTCCCCCAGGTGCTCTCAGGTCAGCCCCTCCAGCGTGTCCTGGGTCAGTTCCAGGGCCTCCTCCCAGTTGGAGCTCGTTTGGGCAACCAGGGATTGGACCACCTGGGCCTCCATCTTCGGCTGCCACCCAAACCACACAGCACCAGACCCTTACGACCCTTCCTGCAGGTGGTGGGCCCACAGGAAGGCATCGTCATACTAACATACCGTATGTTCTGAGTGATAAGTTGCTCCGGAATGTTAGTCGCACGAGCCAAAAAATGCACAATGAAGAAGAAAAAAAAGTGTATAAGTCGCTCTGCAGAACAGGTCGCATTTGTTTGGGGAACGCGCAGAAGCGAGAGCTCGCGGCTCGCCTCCCCGCCTCACCGGGTAAGCGACGGCACTGACACGTTCGGTGTTAAGCTGGTGGCAGGTGTGGTTGTTACCGGTAACGTCTACATTTTAAATTCAGTAATACAGATGCAGCAGATGAAGGTACACAAGCCCAGAGTGACGTCTAGTGGCTGTCAGTGTGACAAACACCCTAGAGTCCAATTTATTTGCTATAAAAGTCACTCCGATGTATTTGTCGCTCCCCTGGCCAGACTATGCAAAAAAAACGCAACTTGTAATCCGGAAAACACCCTTAGTAGTAACAGTGACAATCAAGCTTTTGCTGTTTGAGCATCTAGGGCCTGTTTAAGATCACACCACAATATTTTAGATGGATTTAAGTCCAGGCTTCAGTTTGACCGGTCCACAAACCTTCATTTTGTATTTTTGAGTCATTCAGAGGTGGACAGATTTTTGTCCTGCTGCATAACCCAAGTAAACTTGAACTTGAGTTCATGAACTGATGTCTAGACATTCTCTTTCAGGATTTTCTGGTAGCGAAGGATTCATAGTTCTGTCAATGATTCAAGGCGTCCAAAGCATCACATCCCACCACCATGTTTGACTGTTGCCATGATGTTCTTCATACCGGATGCAACAGGACACACATTTGTCTCGTCAGTCCAAAGAAGATTTTCCAAAATTCTCGGGGATCATCAACATGTTTTCAGTCAAACGTGAGATGAGCCTTTGTGTTTTTTTTTTTTTGATCAGCGGTGGTTTTCACTTTGAACTGTCCCGTGGATCCTTTTTAGTCCCGTCACTTTCTTAGTGTTGAATCATAAACACTGACCTTAACTGAGGTAAGCGAGGTCTGCAGTTCGTTCACATGTTGTTGTGGTTCTTGTATGACCTCCTGGATGAGCCGTCGATGTGTTCTTGGAGTCATTTTGGTCACTCGGCCTCTCCCGGGAAGGTTCACCACTGTTCCAAGTTTTATTTTTGGTTCTCGCCGTGGTTCACTGCAGTTCCAAAGCCCTTGAAATGTCTTTGTCACCCGTTCCAGACTGATGGATGCCAGTGACTGTGTTTCTCATCTGTTCTTGAATTTCATTAGATTGTGCCATGATGTGTTGCTTTTTAAGATCTTTTATTCTTCTTCACTTTGTTCTGTTTAAGCGATTTCTCCATCCAACAGGTCTGGAACCAGTCTGGCCGGACTGTGGCTGCTGAAAATGCACTCAGCATTCCAAACATTAATTTATGATTTCACAGGGCGAGGCGAATAATTTCACGTAGGGCCAGGTAGGTTTGGATAGTTTTTCCCTTAGTCAGTGGAATCATCGTTTATTTAACCGGGTTCCCTTTGTCTAACACTAGCATTTGTTTGATGATCCGAAACATTTAAGTGTGGCAAACGCATCAAAAATAGCAACTCAGGAAGGTGGAAAGAACTTTTTCACAGCACTGTTGTGTATCACTGTAGCACTAATTGTGGATTTAGCAGCCAGCCCTGCAGTCCTCTTCATTTCCCCCCTGTTTCTGGGGCCCAGCTGTAGAATGATGGAAGGAGTGAAAAGGGAGCAGGATGGAGCACAAGGGCCCGTTTTCAGAAGGAGCTGACAGGTTGACAGGTCTGCTGAGACCTGCAGAAACAAACACATAGAGACTGAGTGGGAAAGAGGAGAAATTAATAAAGATGAACAAAAGAAAACACAGAGAGCCGACAGTTCCAAAAACAAGCTTTAGAAGAAAAGGGGGTGTATTTTTAGTCGGGGATCTCTGGATCCTCGTGGACATTTTGAATATCTGACACCTCGTTTTGTCTTTTCTGGTGAATTGTTAGTGGATCAAAAATGTACAAATGAGTCAAGACAGTGTCCCGATAATACAAAATGAAAATGGATAAATATTTAAATCACAAAGAACAAAATAATCACAAAGTGATCAAGATAAACCATCAAGAACAAACAGTAATAAACAAAAAAAGACTAAAATAACCAAGTAAATGAACAAAATGCACAAAATAAATGAGAAAATTAACACATATGAATGTAACAATGAACAAAAATCTCATGATTTACAGAATTACAATATAATTCATATTTAAATGTAAATTGTTGGTTAATAAAATCAAGTCTAATATTCAAATATTAATTAATCAAATATTTAATTTAAATTTGAAAACATCACAAGTTTCTAACCAATCATATTTCAGCTCAAATTTGCTCCGTTTACTATGAGCAACTGACATTGTTCTTGATGATTTGATTCTGTGTTTAATGTAGCTTCATGTCAGAGTCTGATCCTAATGACCTATTGACCTGCTCATCGGTGTTGTCTGATTTAGAGGCCGTCCACACGGGGATCAGTTCACAAGTATCTGCAAAAGTTTATCGTTTGGGTGTTTCGTTCACACGGAGCTGGAGTTTGGGAGCCCAAGTAGATTAATTTATTAAACCAGGTCTTATAACGCTACCCTTGCCTTTCCATGTTTAAAACCAGTCCGTGTCTTTTCACAAACGATGACGCCATAGCCCCGCCTCTCCATTAACCCGCACGCGCTAACCCGGCCAACAACAGCAGCGGCAGTTGTTACGTCTATTACAGCAAAATCTTGTCCTCCGCTGCCGCTGCGAGCGGGCATGGAGAACAGCAAGCGCCACGCGAGCTTCATGCCCAAGCATCACATCTCTGTTTTTGGAGGATTCCTGTTCCAGCTGGCCTGGCATATACACTGTACTACAGTATTTTCAGTGGTTTTGTGTGGACCAGTGGGACTGTTCAGTGAGGCCAGTGTGGAAGTCACTTGTTGTAATACCGCCGTTGGCCACTGGGGCACCGTTCAGTACCTTCAAAAAGGCCCGACTCCCACAGAGTTACGTTGGACTTCTCTCTGAAAATACTAAATAAATACATTTTTGTCACATCTGGGCCCTATAATAAGTGATCTAGCGGTCCATCTTTAACTTTTTGTTCCGTTATTAGGATATTACGGCAAATATTCTGACAAATCACTACCGTGCTGGGGTTTGATTAACATGTCGTTATGGTAACTCGACTCGCCAGCAAAGTCAGACCAAGACCTTTGTATCTTCTATTTATTCACCAGAACATAGTTTTACCCGTGACTGTAGCTGTGATTCAGTGTTTACACTAACGGCACCGTAGTATGATTTTGTTTGGCAATACTTGGTGAAGTTTTACCATGTCCGTAAGCTAGCAGCTAGCATTAGCTTACGCATAAGACCCCTGATGTACTACGCTCCGGTAGCTCTGCCAATATATATACATCCAAATATGGTTACATGCTGTTTTTGGTTCCAAAATGTCATCCAGGAAGTGACAACTCGATTGACCGCAAAACGTCAGAAACCAATGAGTGACGTCACGGTAATAAATAATCTATGGTGTGGACACATGTTTCTTGAGACAACGCCATGTTTACAGAAAATGTTTTCAGAACGAAAAAGAAACAGATAATTTTTTGTTTCCGTGTGGACAACGGCTAACATTGGGTGAGCACAACACTTGAAATCAACCGACGGAAACTCAAACAAAGACTCTTATTTTTTACTGGAGACCTCAATAGACATTATGAACCCTGAAAAACGTTGTGTACATGAATTCACTGAAGCCCCAGTGCTAGTTCTGACTGAGACCCGCACTTGAAAGTCATGGTATAAGAATCACAAAAGTTTCAAGGACTTTCAGAGGGGATGAGCGATGCAACAGATGGAAGCCTGGTTCTTATGGATGAGCATTAAGAAAGAAGGTCTTGTCCAGGATGCTGTCAGGAATGACAGAAAGAGAGGGCGAGAGAATGTGGAGATAAAAGACGGAGAGACAGTGATGGACTTCGGTCGGTTGGAGAACAAGCTGCTGAGGCCGACGGACAGAGTGTGAAGGAAGGAGAGGGTGAATACCAGCTATTGTTGGAATGCCGTAGCAACGCACACACACGGGCTGGCGGAGGCGAAGGGGGAGGTGTGTGAGTGTGTTGGAGGTCAGTGGGTTTTAGGCACCGGCTCTACTTGAGCTGCTCCTTGTCAGAGAATGCGTTGAGTTTTGTGTTGGCAACCGTAGTGACTGAAGGCTTAAATTATTCGCTGGTCTGGACACAAGCCTAAAACAATCCAGTGCTGCATCTCAGACCGATGTATCAACAGTGAGAGAGCTCGGTTTATAGAGCAAGACATCAACACCGCGGGAGTTCGAGTCCGATACTGTTACATGTACAACAGTACAATGATTTAATGTTGACGAGGACCGTGTGAGCCAAAAAATCTGGACAAAACATTTCCTTCAGTGGGTGTACATGAAAAGGAAGGAGAGAAGGAGGGAAGGAAGGAAGGAAGGAAGGAAAGGAAGAAAGAAAGACAAAAGGAAGGAAGGAAAGAAAGAAAGACAGAAGGAAGGAAGGAAAGGAAGAAAGAAAGACAGAAGGAAGAAAGGAAAGGAAGAAAGAAAGACAAAAGGAAGGAAGGAAGGAAGGAAAGAAAGAAAGACAGAAGGAAGGAAGGAAAGGAAGAAAGAAAGACAGAAGGAAGGAAAGGAAGAAAGAAAGACAGAAGGAAGGAAGGAAAGGAAGAAAGAAAGACAAAAGGAAGGAAGGAAGGAAGGAAGACCGAAGAAAGACAGAATGAAGGAAGGAGGAAAGGAAGGAAGGAAAGAAAGACGGAACGAAGGGAGAAGGAAAGGAAGGAAGGAAAGAAAGGAAGGAGGAAAGGAAGGAAGAAAGGAAAGAAAGACAGAAGGAACGAAGGAAAGAAGGAAGAAAGACGGAAGGAGGAAAGAAGGAAAGAAAGAAAGAAAGGAAGGAAGGAAGTAAGGAAGGAAAGAAAGACGGAAGGAAGGAGGGAAGGAAGGAAAGAGACAGAAGGAAGGAAAGAAAGAAAGATGGAAGGAGGGAAGAAGGAAGGAAGGAAGGAAGGAAAGAAAGAAAGACAGAAGGAAAGAAAGAAAGAAAGATGGAAGGAAAGAAAGAAAGACAAAAGGAAGGAAGGAGGGAGGAAAGAAAGAAAGAAGGAGAGAGAACATCGATGGGATATGTACAGGGGTGTAGTCATATTGTAGTTATGGTGACCAGCATTTCAATTTTAGTCAACTGGTTGGTTATTAAATAAACTGCATCAATTTAATTTCTAGACCTAAATTAAAACTTAACGAGCAACTCAAAGTACATCGTCAACACAAACAGAACGAACAAAAAATGGATAAAATGATTTAAAAATGAACTACAGTGAGCAAAATATTAGAAAATAACACAATTTGCCAAATAACTAACACAAATTCACCCCAAAATGAACTAATTAATCAGCAAAATAAACAAACTCAGCCACATAATCAACAAAAACCCAACAAAATAAACTCAAGTTACCAAAAATAATCAACAAAATGTCCAAATAAATACATCCATCCATCCATTTTCTACCCCTTAATCCTCGTGAGGGTCGGGGGGGGGTGCTGGAGCCTATCCCAGCTG
>JAQQAE010002589.1:0-21950 GCA_029823295.1 Pseudamia nigra | reverse complement strand
AAAGTTGAAGTTGTGCCGGGGCTGGATATTTCAACAAGACAACGACCCAAATCACAGCTCAAAATCTACTCAGGCATCATGCAGAGGAACAAGTACAATGTTCTAGAATGTTCATCCCAGTCTCCAGACCTGAATATCACTGGAAATCTGTGGGATGATTTGAAGCGGGCTGTCCATGCTCGACTACCATCAAACCTAACTGAACCGGAGATGTTTTATAGGGAGGAATGATCCAAAATACCTCCATCCAGAATCCAGACACTCATTAGAGGTTATAGGAAGCACCTAGAGGCTGTTATTTTTTCTAAAGGAGGCACTACTAAGTATTGATGTGATTTTTTTCTGTTGGGGTGTCCAAATTTATGCACCTGTCTAACTTTGTTATGATGCATATTGCACATATTCTGTTCATCCATTTCACTGCTGAAATATTACTGTCCATCAGATATTTGACAGATCAAAATGAAATTGCTGATCCAAACACCTACTGATTTATAAATGAAAAGGATAGAAATTGTCAGGGGTGCCCAAACTTTTTCATACCACTGTAAGAGAAAATACAGGATACAAACAAAAATAAGAGAATTTGTTTGTTTATATATTTTCTTTCATGAGGCCCAGTGATGATCTATTCTTTGAAAAAGAATACAGAAGGCTGTTGAAATCCAGTTTTCATTCTAATCAACATAATGAAACATGTTTGTTTAATCACTATTAGATTCTGTATATTTGTAGTTTGTGGCCAATATGACCGAGCAATATTTGTGCTGTGATTGTTAATGCTAAAGACATCCTCAGGGCTGAACTCGCAGATGATAAAGATAAATGAAGTCAGTGTGCAACGTATTTCTCCTCCTCCTCAGTCAACTGCATATACATTTTAAATGTGTATTGTACTGTGATTTTGAAATCCTTAAAGCAGAATCATCGTGCAACATGCTGCAGAGACCTCCAGGGCCACAAGATGGATTGAAGATCAAAGGGTTTGCATGATTAAACATTATTAATCTAAAGAGATATGATGGCCGCTAGATTGTAGCTTTCAGTGAATAACAAGTTCTCAGTGAAGCCCGGCAGGAACATTAATGTACAAAGTGTGTGTATGTCCATATTTCTGTTGACAGTGTGCAGATACAGGGTTACAAGGAGCTGAATAAAAATCTGAATATGCCTTTCTTTGATGTTTTTTTTTCTCTCTAAATTTTCTGTTATATGTAAATGTCAGTTAATTATAGCACCGGATTGGCATCATATCAGGGCTTTTTATTAGTGGATGCTCTCATGGAAAGCAAAGGAGCATTAGTGAGGACATTTTTATCCTAATAACATTCAACTCCAATCAAGTAATGGCATTTCAGACCAAACTCAACAATTTATGTGCACATCATACTATGTAATGCCTGATGCTGTATCAAAGGAATTGCACATACTTTCTTTTTCATGTTATTTGTTGGATCTTTATTGAACATCTTTTATTTGTGTGTTTTATTATTTGCTCCTTTTCAACTCACACTGGATTAGAGCTTGGCTATTTATCTGGAAATATGATGTTACCATGAACTTTTTTATATGAGGCTATTGAGAATTATTGTTATAAGAAACAAGAAAATTATTTGTGGTTTAAAGGTGCAGTGTATAACGTTGGCAACCTAGGTAGCATTCGATTGTTTGTGGTGGCGACCTGCCAGCCAACACGGCTTACAGCTGCAGTTGTCAAGCTCGTACGTCTGGATGCTAATGCTACCATCGTAGTAACAGGTGTTTTCAACTCCGACTATGAGGTGGTAAGCTGTGTTGACCGGCAGGTCACCTGTCCAAACAAATGTAACGGACTGCTAAAAAGATCCGCTACTAGCTAGTTTGGTAACATCATAGACAGCACCTTTAAATTATTTGTAAAATAATAATGATAGTAATAAAATAGACAATACAATATTGAATGATGCAACAAGAAGAAAGGATAAAAATGAAAAAAAGACACAAAAATTGAAACATGCCGCAAGATGGAAATTATGTGAAAGGCATAGAAGACAATCAGCCCTATGGGTTTGGATTGTGATTTACAGCTTATGTTAAATGTGCACTAAATGAGCTAAATAATCAACTAAATGATAAGAAATCACGGTCGTTTTCAAGGCCACTGACCGTCTTGCACTGGGTTGGACTTTTCGAGCCCTGCGGAGCTTCTCCATCTGTCCCGGACCCACACTTCCTCCTTTACTCCCAATTCATGAATTAAGCAACTTAATCTGAATGAAAACGAACACACTAGTGCAAGTGCCGTTGTTATTTAGTAAACATGAAACTAAAATAAATAATGATAATTTTTTGCCCAGAATACATACTTTCTTTTATTTGCTGTTTCTTCTTTTTCTAACCAGAACGTTTAAAACACTCCACTAAAGAGTCTTTTGTAGCAACAGAAACCTCCTGTTCTCTTTTGCTATTGTACAATTTACAAAGAAAAGACCTTTCTTCCCTTTCTTTGACATTTAATAGATGTCATGTTATTGTGGAAAATTTTATATAAATATAGCCTTGATTGTTTCGGTGCTCTCATTAAATTCAATTCAATTTTATTTGTATAGCGCCAATAATAATTGTCACTTATCTCTAGGCGCATAGCAATTCAAGAGTTAAAGGAGATAAAGAAAGCAGTTGAAAGCAAAGCTCTGTGCGTCACTGTCCCTCAGCAGCCTAGGACTATGCAGCAGAGCTAAGGGAAGATTAAGGGTTTTCCTGACCTAGACTTAACTATATGCTTTATTAAAAAGGAAAGTCTTAAGCCTGGTTTTAAAGGTACAGAGTGAATCTGCATCCATATCCACACTGGAAGTTGGTTCCACAGGAGAGGAGCTTGGTGACTGAAGACTCTGCCTCCTAGTCTAGGTTTAGAGATTGTAGGAACCACAAGTAGACCTGCACTCTGAGAGCAGAAGATCTGATTGGTTTATACGGAACAATAAGGTCTTTGATATAGGATGGAGTTTAGCCTAAATTGTTTAGCCTAAACAATAAGGCTTACAAAGCCCCAAACAGTTTAGGGCTTTGTAAGTTAAGTGGAGGATTTTAAATTCAATTCCAAATTTTACAGGCAGCCGATGAAGGGAAGGTAGTATTGGACAAATATAATCTCTCGTTAAAACTCATTCTGCAGCATTTTGGATCAGCTGGAGACTTTTTATGTCTTTATGTGGACATCCTGCCAATAGCGAGTTACCATAATCCAGTCTATGCATAATAAATGCATGGATTAATTTTTCTGCGTCCCATTGGGACAGGACATTCCTCATTTTGACAATGTCACAGAGATGAAAGAAGGCAGTTCTGGACATTAGTTTTATATGAGAACTGAAGAATAAATCCCGATCCACGATCACCCCTAAATTCCTCACAACTGCACTGGAATCTACTGAAATGTTGTTTAGATTAAGGAAGTCATTAGGAAGTGTACTCCTTAGATTCCTTGGGCCTATTACATTAACTTCGGATTTACAATAACTTTATCTGAAAGGAAAGAGTGAATAAATGTCAATGGGAAAATTTCAGCTGTGACATAGTCATATGTTAAGGATTAGGACATTTACTGGCCACTTTATTAGGTACACCTGTTCAATTACTTGTTAAAAGAGATGTAATGAAAAATCAAGTTTCTGTACTTTTTAACCTGATAAAACATGTTCCTGGGCCCTAAAATAATGGTGCAGTATCAAAACAGTCAGTTTAGGGACAGACGGTGCACAGAGTTTTTCTGATGCATTTCAGCTGAATCTGCTTGAAAACCTACATTTTGCCTTCTCCCTCAGATGTGATGTCACAGCTCCTGTCAATCACCTCAGCCTGAATCTGGGACCCGCCCACTTGAACTTATGTCACCTGACAGCAAGGTTTACTTAACACCACTCCCCAGCGGTGTCTTGTCTCATTTGCATAAAACATCTCCCTCCATCACTCAGAAAAACAAACAACCAATCAGAACGAGGAGCAGGAAAGGACCAAAATGGGATTTTTTTTTCAGCCAAGGTTTAGAAAAGAGAAAAGAAATAAGCAAAGATGACATGTGTCCTTTAACACATATACTGTAATTAATCAGCCGATCACAGCTCAGTGCATTCATGGTGCATTCCAGTTGAACTTGAAAGTCGGAATTTCACAGTTCCTAGTCAGAATTCTACATTGGAAATTTGAAGCAACCCCACCAACCCTGACTTTACAATTCAATATGGCTATCACTCACAACAACAAAATGAACACTACTGATTTCTGTTAGAGTTGTTTCATAATATGCCAGTCATACATATAGTATCATTCATTTTTTTATCCATTGCATGTTACTATGCTGCTTGTACAGTATGTGCGAAATGCCACACACAATTTTTATTACAGAGTTGTTGTCTATGCTCTAAATGAGCTGGCTTTCCCATACACATCCATGTTTTTCCAACGTCACAGGTTGAACACGATCAGCTTGGTCACTCCTGGTTCCAAACGCCAAATTCCGAGGAACACACCGTTAGGGATGTAGGATGCTCAAGATGACCTGCTGAAGTTTGAAATGATTGTTTTAAGTGACTTTGAACATGGTTGTTGGTGCCAGATGGGCTGCTCTGGGTATTTCAAACTGCTGATCTATTGGGATTTTTACACCCGTCTCTAGGGTTTACATTGAATGGTTTGTGAAAAGAAAAAATATCCAGTGAGCGACAATGATGCCATGTTTAAAGTCCTTTACATCACCTTACTTCCCTATTCTCACCTAAACGCAGAATCTGTGTAATTACATAATCACAAATTCATGTATAATCACAATTTAAAGGTCCAGATTTAAGAGGCGTCTTATCTAAACTGTAGAAATAAAAAAATATATATTAATAGCAATACCTCTGTTGTCTGGTTCTCTGCACAATATGCAAGAACAGAGTCACAACTTTCATTATTATTTTAAGAAGTTCTTCCAATTTTTTAAAAGAAATGCTCTGGGACAATCTGTGCTTGACACAGATGACCCCTGAGATCTCAGGAAGAAAGTACTGTTTCTGTGTATTCTACTGAGCCCTGGGAAAGTGTATTTTCCTTCACAACCAAACAAATGGACCCATGTCTCAATAATGACCACAGTAACTGCAAGACATTTTCACCAAATTATGCAGTCAAGTTAGAGACCCAAAAATTACTAACATCTACATGTAAATTCACAAATTACTTAAAAATCTATACACATGAATGACAGTATCATATATATATATATACTGCATATATGTTCAACAGAGTCCTTGCTGTCATTCTCTTGGTCACTCATCAGACATGTCACTACTCATTCTGTGTGTTTGTACATTTCAGCGCATCTGTAAAGAATAAACCACCTTAAATGGCCAGTGTGTTCTGTGCTTCGGCCTTTGAGGACTGAAGTAGTCGATGTACATTATTTAAATGCAGCTCAGACTGTTGTGTTAGCAGCCATTAGCTCTCAGCCTCCTCAGTTATGCAGTTATCATTATTAAGAGAATCTTTGAAATGTATTTTGTGGTTTGCAGTATCGCTGACGCATTGCAGCCCACCTCTCAGTCTGCTGTTAGGAAAGCAGCTTAGTTTCTTTAAAACCTAGATGGGCCTCATTCTCTGTGTAGCCTGATGTAAGAGCACAAATACTAATTTCATTAAGTTTGAAAGGCGAATCCAATGTGGCAGATTGCGGACTGAAAATTGGTACTTTGAGAATCGCATTATGTGTATTTTCTAAAGGCTCTATTATTTCCAGTAAGGTTTCAGGTTCAGCAAAAGGTGTTATTTTATGTAATGGCAAGTACAATCTCTACATATTCAGATCTGATCAAGGACTTGACGACTTAGTGAATAAGACATACTGTCACCGAGGGCAAAACTGTAATTTTTACTTTGCACTTTGGATTTCAGTGGACTGCCTCATTTTAAAATTTATATTCATTTTCAACTCAAACATGCAAACTTGTGAGTGAATTATCACCCAACAAAAGTGTTGACTTCTTCCCCATGCCGTACACCTACCATTTTTTTGTAGTTACGTAATGATGCAACCTGATATTGCAAACATTATTAATGCAGCAAAGGCCGGAATCAGGGAAAAAATGACTGAATTTGAAAGTATACAGCTTTTTTTCTGCAGATCTCTCCTTGCAGCCAAATTAACAGCAAGTTTTTATGTTGCTTCAGTAGTCGGTAATTACAGCTGTCAATCATACATGTAACCCCTACCAGTACGGAAACACCCGTTATTGACCAAATCTTCACAGACAGGCAGTAGATTTTTTTTGTCGTCCTAATACGCAGACCAGAGGCGTTTGTGTTTCTTCTCAGATACACTGAATTACAGTGAACACATTACATTCTGGCTTAATAGTACCAGAAAACTATGAAGCAGTTTTAATTGTACATTTTTGTTTTCATCAGGGACATTATATCCCCATGGAAGAAATGAAGAGCAATTTCTATATAACTAGGTTTTGTACAGCTTGACAAAGGTTTTCTACAGTCATCCTGAGCCTATGTGGTTTTATCACCTACAGATGAATGATGCGTAGTTCCTGATCCAATGCCATCTGAGGGATCAGAGATCAGTGTTCAGTAGTGCTGTGTGGTACTGGTTCATAGTGAAATGATTATTTTGTTACGATACAAATTTGTCTTACACCACAATACTCTTTTAAATAGCCTAAACAGCATTTGGAATGTGGCACAGCAGGAAACTGACAGGGGGACATCTTTCACTGCCGCACCACTACGCAAAGATGCACTAATGTTAGTGGAGGTGTAGAGCAGTAAAAATGCGCAGAAAAAGTTCAGGAACTGAAGCTATAGCAACGTCTGTTGTCTGGAGATACTTTGGTTTTGAATTTCCCATGAGATGTGTACTGGTCAGGGTCCCCGAGTGCTGGCCCACTTCAGGAGCCGGGCGTGGCTCGGTTCTGAGCAGGGCCCGTTCACATCAGCTGTTTCAAACCGCACTGTGTTTAAATTATTTTAGGTCTAACCCTATTTCAAAGTTGCTCCTGCTTCAGTCTGGATGAATAATCAGAACTGATGTAATGAAATTATGTTGACTAGCCAAAACATGAAATATGTGATATTGCCTACAGTGAAATTCAAATACATTTTAATATCTTTTCGTATTTTTTGTTTTAAATACTGATCCAGCAAATTGGCATATGGTTTCATTTAAAACTGCTGACTCATATTAGCATTGAGGTTGAAAGGCTGTAGCAGATTATAAGTTTAATTTTTAAGTGTCATCTTGAGTGGTTTTCATTGATAAAACACTGATTTTTACTTTGAATATGTCTAAGAAATGTTTATTATCACTAGCATTTGTATGTTTCACCACCGTTAATAATCATACAGCTCATGAACGTGTAAATGTGTTAATTATCACCTTAGGATAGGTGATATAAGTGGTCGAACAAGCTTTCTTTCCGTGGCTGTTAATAAAATTGAGAGGAGCTCAAGCTTTCCAATAAAGTCCCAGTACTGGTGAGGAGTGGAGGTGCTGGAGGCATATAATTACAGGCCTCCTGGACATTTCCCTCTGTTCAGTGTAGCTTCTCATCCTCTGGGGTTTCTGCTATAGACCCAGAAGATGCTGCAGGGATTATAGATGCCATCTGTTCCAGGAATGTGTTGAGATTCTGCATCAGAAACTGGAGGGGATACGGACTACACTGCTCATCAATGTTACACGGTATAGGCACAGATTTTGCACATTCATTTACTTGTGAACACAGTCCCCGTTTCTCGTGAGTGGTGTAATTAATGTGGCAGCTTCTTCAGGGCACAAACAGAGATCTGGAAATGTATTCAATTTTTTTGGTTCTCATGTAGAGCAAAATAAATCCATTTCCAACATAACAAATGTCTCAGTTCGACATAAATTGGCATGTTATTTTCTAATTTAGGTTTATTGCTTTGTTCTTGCAGATTTCCAAAAGGTTTCTCTTTTAACTAACAGTGTCATCTAATCATACGCATTCTTTAATGAACGCTTCAATCAAGAGAAATAAGAAGGGAGAAATAATTTTGCTATTTAAAAACTACTGTACCTGTGAAAGAGGAAGATATCAGGCTTATTCTAGTTCCATTCTGTCACTGCAATGTTTACTCGTGCAGAAATAGAGGGTCACCTCTGTCTTTTTAGCTTGTGCTTATGTTTTTGTCTGTGTTAGTTTATTTATCTATTTGTTTGTTCACAATGTGAACAAATTTGGATGACATTTTCAGGATAGGCCAGAAATGGAACAATGGATCGATTCGATTCTGGGAGTAATCTGGACCATCATCATCCAGATGAGGGCAATTTTCTGGATATAGTAATCCACAACGCTTATACCCTATTTTCCGCACCATAAGGAGCACTGCATTATAAGGCGCACTATCAAAAAATGGTCTATTTATGATCTTTTTCCATACATAAGGCGCACTGGGTTATAAGGTGCATTAAGCGACGCAAAAGTTAGATAAGTCAAACTCTGTTCAACTCATTCACAATAGCTCTCAACATTGTTCAGTTGTAACACATAAAATACCAAACAATGTGGTACACTCACTTTTTGGGTTTGTTCTTCTCCCGTGGATCCATCGGGTTCTTCGTCTTCAGTGTCTTTGTTTGGCAGTTGGGCGGTTTTGGCGTTGAGCGGGTCCGGATCCCTCTCGTCATTGTCCGGGTCTGTTGTGTTGCTGTTGCTTGGCTGTTCGGTTCGGTTTCGTGGGGGCTTGGATGGCACTTGGGAAGGGTACCTCTGCGGGTGGCGGCATGGCTCGTCCGGCGTTGCCTCCATGTCTTGGTGAGTGTGTGTTCACCTTCTGTCATTGGGTGCTCTCGTGTGACTCACGGTTTAGCTTTGTTCGGCCTGTTGGCACCGGTGTCTGGAGGTTGGAGTTCTTTGGTTAATGCGCCCAGAGCGGTGGTGGGCTGGGGGTTGTCTCTGCGCCTCAGCTTGGTGAGTTTGAAATCTGCTTCGTAAACATGTCTCTGTCGCTTGCGACCGGTAAGCATGCGGTATGTACTGTGCTGCGCATCACTCCGCGAGGCTCCTGATTACCGTAATGCTCCGACAAGTGGTGCGGCTTCATAACTTACCAAAGTTGCACGAAAACATTTTGACAGATTTTTGAGTGCTGTGTACCACATACGGTGAAATCGGTTCGAGGTCAGTAAGAACAAACCAGAATAAATCCATACATAAGGCGCTGCGCATTATAAGGTGCACTGTTAATTTTTGAGAAAATTAAATGATTTTAAGTGCACCTTATAGTGCGGAAAATATGGTACATACAGGGGTTGAATAAAAATAGTGACTGTAAGGTAGCAAATAAAGCTATAGACATGCAACTGACACTAAATTGTAGTGGAAAATCTGCTCACTCAGAAATGTGCCCATGGATTTGACGTATCTTGAATATTTTCGGAGGTAGATCCAGAAGAACATGCAATTATGGAAATACTGTTTTTGCTGAATAGCTATTAAACTAATAATTATATGTATGTGATTCCAAATGCTAATGGTAGGGTTTCATGGTCAATGTATCCAATAATAATGGTCAAAAATTTAAGAATATTACTTTTGGTACAATAGCATTATTTAGGAAATGAGCATATACACTAGGTTGAAATGAAAATGGTAGGTTTTCACTGTGAAGAGAAACTGAGCTGCCTTGGAGGAGGTCTCGGAGTGACTTCTAGCTATCTTGTATATTTTTCACCATGCCTCCAGCTCCACCCCACAAGCTAATCCCTGAATCTTGGGGGTTAAATTTCTTTTCTCCATTATTCTGTGTTGTTTTTTTCTGGCAAAGGGTTTTATTGGTGGAGAGCTGGATGATGGATAAGGTCTATTTGCAGGATCCCCCGCCCAGGTAGCATATTGTCACTGTCAGACTTTGATAGCAATTCAAGGTGATGAGTGTCATGGGCTAAAGCAGTGGTGAGAGGAAGGAGGTGAGGGATCACAGCAGTAATGGCATCTTCATCATGACTGAGTCGGCCTGTGGCTCATCACAGCCTGTTTAACTCTTGACTCTGGTAAAGACACAGTGTCATTTATAATGCTGTTAGTCCCCAACCATGAAAACAGAAAATATGACTGGTGGTCTATGACGACTTACTGCAGATACATATTCATTGTGCTGCTTCATGTGTTTTTAAATTTCAGGAAGAGTTGGGCTGATGTAAAACTTTTCAAACTGGTTTGTTACGATGGCCCAAACTGGTATTCCAGAATGCACCACTAGATGCTGAGGGGTGACAGTAAGACTGTCAGAACCATGAGTAAGAATGCAGTCACTTCAGTCCACTAGGTAGAGTTAATACATCTCTAAAATGTTTTGAGAATCCTATGTACAGTAAAATTGTGCTCAATAGAGATGCAGACCCACAACAACCTACTAACGTTCAAATTTGGTGACCCAAGCTCTGAAAATAAAACTTCTGTGTGAACCTGTATTCCAAGTTTGGTGAACACAGCTGAATTTGTTTTTGAGCTGTAGCGCAGACAGACAGCGCTCCGCAGCTTATGCAATAAATACTAAATACTGTAATGACGAGGAGGAGGAGGAGTAAGAGCACTGTGTTGAGCACATACAGTCGCTCCTGCTTTTGTAATTTGTGTACATTCATCTTTGTTTCTACCAGATGATATATGCAGAAATGATGTTTTATTGTTTGCTTTGCATTGTAGCATGAGATCCAGTAGGTCTCATCATCGCAGTGTGTATATGTGTCGTACAATAAACTACAACACCAGAACTTTTTTAATTTCTCTACATTTTCTAATTTCTCACAACTTGTCTACAGAGAAGCAAAAGCATATCAGCTTAATTATTGTTTTCTTTCTTGAAATAAAATGTTAAATAGTGAAAAAAAAAGTGTGGATCATCAATTATTTGTGTGATTTGACATATTTTTTTGTTTCTTTCAACTATATTATAAATATTGCATTAAATTAGGTCCAAAAATGCATAGTTTTACACATTCATTATCTACCCCTTAATCCTCAGAAGGGTTGGGGGCACCGTGTCACCCCACTGAGCCATCACAACACCCAGTGGTTGCTCCACGAACTGAGTAAAAAAAGAGTTTAATTTCCCTTGCTTTGTTCTCAGGATATATTGTTTCTCTGTCAGTTGCCACCGCTGCTAAGTACACTGTGTCCTTTTGTCATAGCATCTCCTTTGAATTCAGAATAATTTCAGTAGCAGAAGTGTTGCGCTTTGTTAGCACAAGGTCTCTGCTGAAAACATTTTCCTCACTCTTCTCTCATCACTTAGTCACCACTGTGAGGTTAGCTAATGTAAATATAGGGCATGTGTAATTAAAGTGATTTTTCTCATTGTTTGTATTTCACACAGTCTGTACTATGTCTTTTGCACCAAAAAACTGCAAATTTGACTCTTCAGATGCATCAGTTTTGTATTATCTCAATCAGTGACATTTCACAGGAAACATAGCAACACTTTCTGTGCAGGAACAGAAACTTAAAGTAGACCTACTGGATGTAGGACAGCAACTGTGAAAAGTGGGGCACCTACTTCATTGTTTTATAAATGGACGGTATTACATTAATGCTTATTTGTCCCATAAAGGCTGTTCAGTAATAAAAATGGCTCATAACACCACCCCTTCATACACACATAACTCCAAGCCAGAACAAAAGGGTGAAAGGCAGTGTTTAATCAGTAATTACTTTCACATTTACTTATTAACTCATTTTCTGATCTTTTCAAATTAACTTTGCTTCATCATTAACTATTTAAGATATTTAATGAGGGGGTGTGGGGGGGTAAATGACACAAACACTGAAATACTGACCCAGGAGCATTTTGCATGAAAAAAATATTCATGCTGCTGGCGATGTGAAGTTGAAACACTTGTTCAATAAAAGGTACAAATATATTCACACAAGCCTGTTTGACAGAAATAGTAATAGATTAAACATCACCTGGAGCCTCATATGCAGCATGTGTGTCTCCAGTGTCTTCTGTTCATCTTTGTGCAGTTTCCAGGTCAAACAAACTAGATGTGACTCGTGTGACTTCATCGTGGAGCTGCTCGGCTTCAGATGCATTTATTTCATCTTTTATCATTTTTATTCCTTTTTTCATACAATGTGTGTGGTTAAAATCACTTGATATGCATTTCACACCACTTGATTGGTTGATATCGAAGACCTTGTAGGTAAAGTATCGCTTTCCCTCCACTCAGACAGTATGAGAGCTCGGACTGTAGAGCCTGCATTAGAACACGTTATAGAAAGGAAACACTGTAGAGAAAGATGTCACACGACAGACAGACTTTCTGGTGTTTCTCAACGTGTTTTCACTGTATAACAGACATAAATCACCCACTGCAAAACTGTGTGGGGAGGTTCCAAAAACAGATCACGACCGTGTTTGTCTTGTGAAAAGTCAAAAGTTTGGGGCCACCCAAGATTTTTTAATATATATGTTCTTAGTAAATATGTCAAACTGGCCATGCGAACCAAAAAGAAACAATATTTATAGAATTACTTATAAGATTTATTTATTACATCAATTTAGCAACAACAACACCAACTCTTGTCAAAACAAACCTAAACCTTGGCTTCATCAAAATACCCTCCTTTTGCTTGAATCACTGCTGAACAAATTCTGCGCACCTTAAGCAATTATGAGTCAAAGTATGTGCTTGGCAATGCACTCAAAGAAGTTTGCAAACACTTAAATAGCTCAGTTGAATTTGTTGACATATATATATTAAAAAATCTGGGGTGGCTCCAAACTTTTGACTGGTATTGTACATGTACTGGAATCCTATCCCATTAAAGTCCCCGATGGTGTAATGGTCAGTTTTGTCCATATAGTGAAAGTATTACCCCTCATCCAGACTTAAGTCTTTTCCACAGAGCTCACTATGAATTTCACTAATATCCAGTATGATTCAGATATTTTAGGGAGCGGGTATATTATGTGTTATGGTAATTCTTTGGTGTTTGTCTGCACTAAAAGAGTGTGGTTAGTTCACGTTAACATACAAGACGACTGAACTCACTTTGAACCGGCCATTACTGCGCAGGAAAGTTACTGCAAAACAACTTTTATGCTACGACAAGTGAGCAAATATTTTGGATTCATTATGATCTTTGGTCGAGGAGCTTATACTATGGCAGTCGACTGCAGTTGAGGTAATTAATAGGAAATGCTGTTTATGTGTGATTGAACCTCTTCATTATAATTTACTGACGCAGTGTTGATGCTAAAATGAGACTTGTTCTATTATTTGCTCTCAGTGGAAACTGACTATTTATATGGAGTAATTTGTTTCTTGAGGGAGTTGAAAAAGTGACACAGTGTTTGTTTGATGCATAAACATTCAAAGTTCATTGAGTAGACTGATGCCACAAATTAAAATCCACAGTATAAACTAATCAACATTTATTTAATCTACATTTAAACCTCATGACAGACCTGCTAAAAACAGATGTTCAGAAAAAATGTAGTTCACCAAGGCTATGGAGAAAAGAGATGAAATCACTAACTCATTATCTGTTTTATTTTGTCTTTCAGCTATAATGATTGTGTAGTTTATATCCATGTGAAATAAAAGCAGCTGTTTTCCCAGAGAAGTGTTTATTACAGTTCCATGAAATTGGTAACACTCCCCATTTCTAATTTGAGGTGTTCTTAATTTGGAGTCTGTGCAGTCCTTACAAAATGAACATGACCCCATTACAGACATTGTAACTGCCTGGTTGACCTTTTTGTGATCAAATTGCTCCAATAAAAACCGGCAGAATCTATTTTTGGCTGTTTGTCCCTCTTTCCCTCACTGTATAGAGTGTATTACATTGATTATATCCACTAACTGTCAAGGCTATAAAAAGACATTGTCTGAAAACAGTGAAAAAATGTGGAAATTGACTGACATGGAGCTTCTCTTCAGACTGACTTAAACTGACACTGAAATTTGAAGTAAAAATAAATCTATTCAAGTTTCACATGCTACACATTTTAATGATTATTACTATACACACCCCAATTCCAGTGAAGTTGGGATGTTGTGTAAAACATAAGCAAATCCTTTTCAACCTATATTCAGTGGGATACACTACAAAGACATTTAATGTTCAAACTGAAACTTTATAGTTGTTTTTTTTTTTTTTTGCAAATATTCACTCATTTGGAATTCGATGCCTGTAACAGGTTCCAGAAGAGCTGGGACAGGAGCAACACATACTGGACAAGTTGAGGAAAATTCAAAACACACCCATTTGTAACATTCCACAGGTGAACAGGTTAATTGGAAACAGGTGAGTGTCATGATTGGATATAAAAGGATGAGGCGAGGTTCACGACTTTGTGTCCAACTGTGTGAGCAACAACAAACATTTTCACAATTGCAAGGAATTTATTCAATTCAATTTTATTTGTATTGCACCAATCATAATCGCTGATTATCTCTAGGCGCTTCACAATTCGAGGCTGAGACCTCAGAGAGTAAACCCAACAGAACCACCGGGAGCAAGTCAAAGGTGACAGGGGGGAGAAAAAACTTCCTTTAAAGGAAGAGAAAAACCTCCAGCAGAACCAGCAGCTCAGGGTAGGCGGCCATCTGCCTCGACCGGCTGGGGTTAGTGGACAGAGGAGAGACAAAAGAAAAGAGTAGAGATAAAACAACAAACAACTCAGACACTGGGTGACGTCCACAGAACCAGCAAACACACAGGTACAGTACGTCATCAGGACAACTAGAGACCTAGAGACCTAGGGCAAAGGGAGGAAGCACAAAAACTACAGGGAAAGTGTAGTGTATTATGAAGCACAAAATATGACAACAGAGACCCCAGACCGTTTAGAAACTGTGGTTGTACATCAAGCAAGAATGGGATGGAATTCCATCTAATAAGCTTCAACAACTAGTGTCCTCAGTTCCTAAACACTTATTGAGTGTTGTTAAGTGGAAAGGTGGTGTAACAGTGGTAAAAATGCCTGTTCCAGCTCTTCTGGAACATGCTATAGGCATCAAATTCTAAATGAGTGAATATTTGCAAAAATTATCTTGTCTTTGTGGTGTGTTCAGTTGAATATAGGTTGAAAAAGATTTGCAAAAAATGTTTTATTTACATTTTACACAATGCCCTAACTTTAATCGAATCGGGGTTTGTAAATATCATATTGATCTGGAAATAAATAGCACTTTAGTTTTGAGCCAAACTGACCCTGGCTCAGCCTAAATATTTACAGTATAATGTCATAATTTACCAGTTTCCTTTTCTCGAATGAATTTTATGTATTTAACTTGACCTGACATCAATAAATACAGATTATATGATCTAGTAGAACCCATTATTTCTACCTCGGCCACTGAACAATAACTAGGCTTTGCACTCAACAGATATGTTACAGCTCACAGCCCAGTTTTATTGAACACACTGAACTGGATTTAGATCTTTTGTTTTTTACAGTTTGTAATTGATGGGGTGCATTTTTATCTAGGTAACCATGTTGTGGCTGTATCATTATTTACAGCGTCGTAAATAAAGGCCCAGTCATCATTTGTTAATATACAGTATAACAGTAAAAAAGATCTAAAAGTCACTTATCCAGTTGATGTCTGCATCCTCTTCCTGATTCGGTTACTTGGGGGAAAAGAAAAAAAAAAACAGCTGAAATTTTGTTAGTTGTGGAGCAACAAACAGAATGCTGCTGTAAAGCATAACACCAGTCAAAATTTTGGACACATCACCGTCAGTGTCTTTTTTTCCCTTAAAAAAAAATTATTTTCAACATCATATATTAATACTGAAGACATCCAAGCAGTGAAAGAACATGCACGGAATTATGAAGTAAATAAAAATGTTAAACAACCTAGTTGTTTTACATTTTAGATTGTCCAGACTAGAATCATTTAGCTTTGACAGCTTTGCATTCTCTCACCTGGACAGTTTTTACAGCACAAATATGCCTCATCAAGATTTAATTTGTGCCATTTCTTGCCTTTTTAATGTGCCATCAGTTGTCTTGTGCAAAGGAAGGGTTCAGTGCTACTACAGTTACTATACAAATCTATATTACGGTAAGAAACACTCAACTAAGTAAAGGGTAAAGACAGCCATTAGCATCATTCTTTTAAGAAACGCAGGTCAGTCAATCTGAAAGAATCTCAAAAACTTTGAATGTGTGTCCTGTCAACAGAACCATTGAATATCCACCTGATGAAGTGATGGTTTCTGAGGCTGGTAATTCTGATAAACTCATTCCATGCAGCAGGGGCTGCTCTTATTGTACCAGGAAAAGCAAAACCAAAAGCTACAGTACCACTTATTACAAGAATTACATTTATTTACAGCTCCTCAGATGACCTTCAAGTAATTGCAAAGTAACAGGAAAAACTGTTTCAGGTGACTCGTTTAAGAATCTGATGAGAGAATGCCATGAGTGTGCAAAATGAAGGTCAAATAAATTTCAGAATGTTACTTTTGGGTGCAATGAGCTTAAGTTTAACTGATAGTGGTACAGTAGGTTTTCACTACGAAGAGAAACTGAGCTGCTTTGGAGGAGAGCTGCACTCTCCGAGCGCTTTCTAACTTAGACACATTTGTCTATTTAAACTAATTTACGAGTCAAGAAAGTCAGTTTGCCAGAAAAATGGTAAAATATCGCTTACTGTAGTTTTGTCTGAAACCATACAATGGATTTATGTCTCATTTGACATACATCATGACACCAAAGTGGCCACTAGCTTAACAAATGTGACCTTGTTCTTTGAGGCTATAGTAGTCAGTGAAGTGAAAATTATCAGAAGTCTGTTCATGTTCGGTTCAGAGACAATGTTACGTCTCATACACAACTTCTTGTTTGATGTGATCTGCCCTCTGAGTGCTTTCTAGTTCCATGTGTTCTTCCACAGATTGGATACCTTCAGTTTCAATGGACAACAGTGAAGATGATGAAAAATGATGTAAAAAACTCTCAAAGAGGTGTGTTCAAACTTTCGACGAGCAGCGTGCATGTTGTAAATGGTTTTCTCAATGTGCCTGTGACAGGACTAATGGTGGAAAATACCTACAATTCATGGTTTGATCAATTCTACAGTATAAACTAGTGTGACATAGGTCAGGCAGGAAGTAATACACATTCTTGTTTATGTAGCTGGAATTATCGACTTCTGTGGTTTCCAGTTGACAGAGGCAGTTTTCAAATGCATTGTGTCCCATTGTGATTTGAAGAGGATATGCTACTACTGTTGGAGATGTAGAGAAATCACTGTCCATTGTGATGCAGGCTTGTTCTATCACTCACTATCAGACTTAAAGCTCCTATAAATACTGCTTGCCTTAAATACTAATTTGCCACTTTGATCAGTTAAGAGGTTTTGACAGGGGTGTCATTGAGAAACTTTTTCCGAGATGCAGCAGGGATCACTTCATTGCCCTCATTCATACTGTACTCTGTTGGTGGGATTAGCTTCAAATCCTCTCCCTCTCTAAAATCCTCTGTGGGGAATGCAGTCATTGAACCTGCTGTAACAGAGCTCTCTATTTTTACTCCTCTTTGCATTTATTCAGCCTTGGTGGGAAACATCAAAGCACATTTGTAGTTCAGCAAAAGGAAAACCAAACCTCTTACTTAGAACTGGTTCACAGCCAAATTAATTATTCATTCAGTTTACCATTCACTAACACGAACAACAGGAAGATAGGCCACGACACAAACACGTACACGAATTTTGTCAAAGTGCTTCTGAAAGTGAGGGCAGATAATGAGAGCCATTGCTGTGCTTTCAGTTTTCAAAAAAGCTTTTCCCAAAAATTGGCCAAAAGAGCACAATATATAGAGGTTTACTACACATTCTCAGCATTATGTGTTTGTAAGAAGATTAGGGGGTGTCTTGAAGCAGATAAGTGCACAAATCACCAGTTACTCAGCAGTGGAGTTAAGAATTCAAGTCTCTTGTGTCTCTAAAAGGTAGATGGGCTTATGCAAACATCATCATACATAATGATAATCAATGAAGTATGGATAGAATTGTGACAAAATGATAGCTGTTCTTATCATGATGAAACCACAATTCCAAAAAAGTTGCATATAAATAAAATGTAAAAAAATAAAATCAGAATGCAATGTTTTGCGAATCTCACAAACCCATATTGTATTCCCAATAGAACATAAACAACATATCATGTTGAAATGGAGACATTTCATGAAAATATTAGCTCATTTTGTTTACAGCAACACATCTCAACAAAGAAATAAAAGTTACAGTTGGAGAGGCAGAGTCTCTATCTTCACCTAGTACCTGTGAGATGGATGGAGCCTCTTAGATGTAGAGATGGGCAGAGGGTCACCAATCTGCGACAAACTGTCTAAAAATTGTGAAAAAAAATCAGAAAAATGTTCCTCAATGTAAAATTGCAGCAGGGGTGGGCAATGAGGGCCAATGTCCTGCCCATTGTCTCTGCCCCACCCACTCCATCTTCCAGCTTCTGACTGACTGAACACACCTGGTCCAGGTCATCAACAGTGACTAGGGCAGAGAAAGCTGGAAAACATGCACAACCTGGGATTGCCCACCCCTGACCTAGAGTGTATAATGTCATCAAAACCTTCAGAGAATCAGAAACTCTGGGTGCTGGGGACATGGCCAAAGGCCAAAACTGGGTGCTGGTAATCTTCAGGTCCTCAGGCGGTACTGCATTAAAAACAGACATGATTCCCTACTGGAAGTCACTGCATGGGCTCGGGAACACGTCCAGAAATCAGTCTGTGAACATAGTTCACTATCTAATCCACAAGTACAAGTTAAAGCTATGTCATGCAAAGAAGTCATATGTGAAGATGATCCTTCTAGTTTTACTATGTATATTCCTGTATGGCCTTGAAGCTGATGATCTAACTACTGTACTATCTTTGCTTCTCTGTGAAGGTTCTCAGTCATTCAGGTCATAGTATCCAAGGCGTGTGGTTTTCTTCCGGCAACTGGAGCTTCTTCAGTTCTGAAAAACTGAAGAAGCTCCCTTGATAGGAAGTGAAATGTCTTCAATCTAGATAACGAGTCCAGTCGCCGGAAGAACAACATGCAGTACACCTTGGATACTATCTTTGCCGCATCTTTGTCTACTGGTGGTCGCACTTTGTGCTAATGGAGATTATGCTGAGGAGACAAGGGGGATGTGAAGGGTCACCTGCCTTCTGGGAGTGTCAGCTGCACTTTTATGGGCACTTGGCTCAGTCTCCATTCACTGGCTTTCGCTCACTGTACCCTTTCTCTTCTGGATCTGGTGTGCAAGGTGGGGGAGGTGGAAACGGGTATGTCAATTGGATGCAGCAAAGCAACATATTGAATGACTTGATAATGGTTTATGTGTGGTCCATCTGACGGCCCTTTCACATGTAACACAACACAGAAAAAGCAGTTGAATTAGATTAATGCACAGATCACCAATAAAGGCACTTTTAAAGATTGTTGTTGTATTCCAACTCACATTATATGAGTGAGTTGTTTGTCATGTGAAGCCACAGTCTCATGCTCACATTATTCATGTATACAGTATATAGCTCGTCTCCACTGTGGGCTGTACTGGCTCTTGACAACTGTATAAACATTCATTTGAAATCTCAGGACTATATTAACAAGTGGATGCAAGTTGTGGTTAAAATACTATTGTGGTTAATGGTAAACGGAGAGCTATGATGGTTATGAGTAGGTTATTATTACAACAAAATGCACTGCCTTGATAATTAATGCTAGTTTGTGTGTGTAACCTCAATTCTGCTCAGAGAAGTGGAGGTTAATGAATACTTCTACTCTTATTAACTTGATAGTCTCTGCCTTTTCAACCTAGTTTCATGTTTCTATAACATTTATGGCAGCTGTGGCTCAGTAGGTAGAGCAGGTTGTCCGTGAACTGGAAGGTTAGTGGTTTGATCCTTGGCTTCTCATGTCCACAGGCCAGTGTCCCTGAGCAAGACACTGAACCCCAAGTTGCTCCCAGTGAGTGTTACTGGTATGGGTGAATGGAAAGCGCTTTGAGTAGAAAAGCGCTATAGAAGTGCAAGACCATTTATACATTGTTAGTATGTATTTTTAAATGTGTGCCTCTTCACACAGGCCAGGACAGAAAATATGAAGTTTCATTCAGCACATCAGTATCATTTGGGATACTTCACATCACAGGAATGGACACTTTAAATATGAATTTTTACCTAGTGAAACCATTTAGTTCAGCTAATTCTGTCTTTGTACTGTAATCACATATTCTGTATTTTTATGTACAATCCTACAAAAACAACAAACCAAAAGGTGGATATTTGCAACTACCACCCCCATGCATATTTCAGAATTCAGTTCAATTCATAAGACAAGACAACAAACCCAATGTGTGTAAAACGTTTGCACTGCACTGTATGTTTATGTACCTTTACTCAGCAGTGGATTTAACAGTTGAAGCCTCCTCTGTCTGAAAGGTAGCTGTGTTTCTGGCGAGACAAAGAACATTGTGCATAATGGAAATCAATGGAGTACACATATGCAAAACACACTGAAGTTGAACAATGCAAAGTGCTACAGATGGAGTTAATGGGAAAGTCTGTCTGGGACATTTAAGGAGAATTAAAGCAAACAATATGGATAAGTCACACAGGTCACGACTCTGCACTCATTGTATTGAACATTTTTGAGTTTGGTCCATTAGTGAAAAAGATAATGATCCTAATTCGTACACAGGGAGGAAGGCTGCACTTTAATTTCCATTTGGCACACATAAGCAGCTTCCTGTCAGGTGGGATGCTAAACCTTGTCAAGACATGAGCAGCTATTACTGTAACATGTGATTCTGGCATGGCATCAATTGTTTTTTCTCTGGCAAATGTCATCAGCGGCTGTCGCCTTAACCAGGTAATTTGTTCATATAATTTACACCTTTTCATCCATTAAAATTGGCACAGAACAGGCAGACTGATTCAACCTGTAAAATTTACATACGCAGGACTGCAATGTATTTATTGGCAACAAGGGCGACACAGTGAGTAGCACTCATGCCTCGCAGCTACAAGGTCCTGGGTTCGATCCCAACGCTGAGTGGCGGGGCCCTTGTGTGTGGAGTTTACATGTTCTCCCCGTGTCTGCGTGGGTTCTCTCCGAGTACTCCGGCTTCCCCCCACAACCAAAAACATGCACTAGGTGAATTGGCGACTCTAAATTGTCCATAGTTGTAAATGTGAATGATTGACTGTTTGTATAGTCATGAGGTCTCAGCCTCAAACTGTGAAGCGCCTAGAGATAATCGGCAATTATGATTGCCGCTATACAAATTGAATTGAATATAACAGTGACAGATTTTTCCTATGACTACATCTAGGGCAGCAACAAATGATTATTGTCTCTTGATTAAATATTAGGTCTCTAAAATAGTGAGATGTTGTTTGGACCAGAAGTGAAAGGTGTTGAGTTTAGAGTCAGAGGAAGGAAATCAGAAAATAACCGAGTAGATGGAATTAGAGAGCAGTGCAACCTGCTGCAGTTCTTCACACTAACAAGACACTCGAAGATAATGTCAAAATGTGACTGTTTTTCACAAACCATGTTTTTCTCTCATAATAATTGTGGAATTACAGATTTTATCATCACTCCTCAGTAAACTGCTTCCCATTTCTGTAACTTGTTCATTCATGTACACCTTGTAAATTAAGGCATGTCCTGGAGTTGAAACTTTTTGCTCATCTTACATAATGTTTTAAATTCAAGTACTTGCATCTGCCAGCCTTTTTCTGATTCATTATAGTCAGACAGTTCGAATAATTCAATGTAAAAACATAATATCTCATTTCTTTCCACAAATTCAATTAAAAACAATCTTTTTAGTGCACTGCCTGGCCAAAAAAAATGTCACCACCTGGATTTAACTAAGCAAATAGGTACGAGCCTCCCATTGGATAATTTCTGCATGGGT
>JAQQAE010002588.1:0-21953 GCA_029823295.1 Pseudamia nigra | reverse complement strand
CGGCCATCTGCCTCGACCGGTTGGGGTTAGTGGACAGAGGAGAGACAAAAGAAAAGAGTAGCGATAGAACAACAACATAAATACTGGGCGACGTCCGCGGACATTGGAACCGTCCAGAACCAGCAAACACACAGAGACCTAGAGCAGAGGGAGGAAGCACAGAAACTACAGGGAAGACACGAGTTAGTATCACAGCAACAAATTAAGCAACAACAGTGGTAAAAAAAAAAATGTAATTATAAAAAAATAACAAAATAACATCAATTCAATGAATATGATGTAAAATAATCAAGTTAATTAACAAAAATGACAAACATTCCAGCAATATATGATGCCATAATGATTTAAATTGACTAGTTTTGTACAGGATTTTTTTTTTTAACTTACTTCTGTTTATGAGTACATCTACTTCTGCTTGAGTCATTAGAATTATACTTTTACTTGGCCACTGATTCTGTTTACATACCTCTGCTTATAATACAGTACATAATAATATATTAGCTTTGTGCTTTAGCAGTGTGGTTGTAAACACCACAACCAACACCACAGCCCTCTACTGAAATGCTTCCTGCCTCTGGTGACAGATGCAGCTCATGTTTATCGTAATCCTGCTTTTCTAAATGCTACTTCTTTACCTTAATTTCAAACTTTGTGTCATCTTGTGACCCTGGCCTGCAGTTGCCACTAGAGGGTAGACTATAGCAACACTCTGGTCTAGAACTTTTTTTTTTAAACATCTATTCAGACATTAAAAAAAGAGGCTGTTTTCTCACATAAGGAACGGTGAAAAAAGCCAAATCATTTTTAAATCACTTACAGTGAGGTTCTGTGTCGGCTCTCCAGCCCTGCCTCATATAAACCATGTGAACGCTAGTCATAACTTCCTGTTTTCACAAACAACCATAAAATAAGCCGAGACAAGATGCACACTTGCACACACTCACACACGTCTACGCACATATGTAAACATACTCCTGCTGACCCAAACCAGGCTTAAATGCAGGCTGCCAGCTCCTCTCATGTGGTCTGTCTGTGACGCTAGCTGGTCTGAATGTTAGATTAGTTTCTCCTCACAGCTGCTCACCATCCCGGGCCTGATGAAAGGCTGCCTGTCTGTCAACACTGAGGCAAAAAGAGAGAGGCTTTGCCGCATGTGTAATTAGCACCGCTTCACAAAGATTATAGATCATCTTGGAGGGCATAAATGACTCTTTCATTGTAATTTGTCGATCCCAGAATAGGAAAGTTGACAGAAAGCAACCACAGAATTCAAGATGGCAGGGGATTAGATGCAAAACTTGTTTAATTACAATCAAAACCTTTTCAGTTAATGATTGCAACAGCATTGATTGATATGTACAGGATTTTTAAAAGGCAAAATACATGGTAAAATTGTAATTGCGAAGTCTTTTTAAATGTGGTTTCGCTTCATCTTAGTCAAATTTGAGGGAGCAAAATGGTAAAGTCATTCCACAAACACATCATGCTGCTTTTGAAATATATACAAACACTGATCACATATTCATCTTCTGAAATAAAACATAAACAATCTTTGTAAAATTATTTAAAACAAAATATTATAAACAGGCTGGTGTTTTATTTTTCTTCATTAAGACTGAAAATTGAACTATATTGAAACAAAACAAACCAGTAATAAAATAGCTTATCAAATGCATAGCATTTTTCTTACACACAAACTGCACTTGTCGTACAATGAGAGAAAGACAAAACTCAAGAGTCAACATACAGAATAAAAGGGCATTGTACCAAAACGTGATGCGTAGCTTTTGTTAGACCCTGCAAAACCAAAAAAATTTACGTAAACAAAAGCCCGGAATTCATCACAAATCAGTTCTGTTCAATTATTTTTTTAATATACCTTTATAGTCTACCATAACATTACTTTCAGTGTAGGTTTTTCAAAGAGCAAACCGTTACTTTCCTTTGGTGGAGGTTTCAAATGTAAACTCAGTTGGCGTGATGTACAAATGAAGGCAGGTTTGAAAAGGAAATCTATTAATCCCTCTATTTTTATGCAACATTAAAAATGACTCCTCCAGTCTGAACTGTAGCTCCATTTCCCAACAAAATTCCCTCATCTGGAAAAGGGGGTTTCCATTCAAAAAGACTGTAACTGTCCACCAAAAACTGAAAAAAGGCACTTAAAGATGTCTGAATCAAGGCTTGGTGACTAAACTGGGAAATGGGAAAGGAACATAATTGAAATACCATACTCCAACAATGAAAGTCATAGCCTTACACCCCAGAAAGCCGCTCTTTCAACCACCTGACTGATTGCTTTTTATATTTCTTCTTTTACATTAGATCAAATATATATTAAATTAATTTTATATTATATAGATCCCCTTAATTCTTTGTTTTGGGTGTAAATCTGGAATGGTAGGATTTCATTTTACACAAACAGGGTGAAATAACCGACAGAAAACCAGAGGTCAGATTCAATAATAATTATAATAGTAATGGAAAGGATTTATATAGCACTTTCCTGGACACTCAAAGGCACTTTCCATTGATTCCATTATTCATTCACTCCACATTCACACACTGGTAGTGATAAGCTACATCTGTAGCCACAGCTGCCCTGGGGCAGACTGATGGGAATGTGGCTGCTAATCTGCACCAATGGCCTCTCTGGCCACCACCAAACATTCATTCATTCACATTCATACAAGGAAAGGTGGGTGAAGTGTCTTGCCCAAAGGCACAACGACAATGACTAGGATGGAGTGGGGTTCGAACAGCCAACCTTCTGGTTATTGGACGACCCGCTCTACCTCCTGAGATGATCACTCAAAAAAAAAACAAACAAAACACATCACTTGGTCCCTTTTCTTTTTCCTGGTAAGCGCTCATCCATCATTTCCTGGACAGGCAGAGTCTCCTCCTGAAAGGTGCTCTGGGTAATTGAGTCCCCCGTTGACCTCAAGCTGCCCGGGAAAAACTGTGCTGTCTCATTGGCCTGCTCTTGAATGGGGCTCCTGAAGGCATCGTCCTGCTCTGTCCCGTCACTGTTGAGAGTCGTCTGACTGACATAGACAACAATGACGTCGCCACTGAAGTTCATCACCTGACCACTGGAGATGAAAGTGGTGTTGTTGTTCCCTGACACCTGACCTAGATGGAAAGAGAACAAGATGGAGAATAGGAAGACTGTTAGAAATCAAAAAGATGTAAATATGAGCCCCAGTTCCAATGAAGTTGGGACCTTGAGTAAAATGAAAATAAAAACAGAATACAATGATTTGCAAATCCTTTTCAACTTACATTCAATTGCATACACTACAAAGACAAGATATTTAATGTTCACACTGATACACTTTATTGTTTTTTTTGCAAATAGTAACTCATCTTGAATTTGATGCCTGCAACAAGTTCCAGAAGAGCAGGAACAGGGGCAGCGAAAGACTCAGACTCAAAAGATTCAGAGAACTGGAGTAATTTCTGCAAATAAGGGGCAAGGCTGAAAACCAGCATTGAATGACTGTGACCTTCAATCCCTCAGGCAGCACTGCATTAAAAACCGACATCATTTTGTAAAGGATATTACCACATGGGCTCAGGAACACTTCGCAAAACCGCCATCAGTTAACCATACAGTATATCAACAACACCATATACAACAACACCCAGAAATGCCATTGGTTTCTCTGGGACCAACTTCATCTGAGATAGACTGACGCAGAGTGGAAATTTGTGTTGTCGTCTGATGAGTCCATGTTTCAAATAGTTCCTGGAAATCATGAATGTCTTGTCCACCAGGCTAAAGAGGAAAAGTACCATTCAGATTATTATCAGTGCAAAGTTCAAAAGTCAGCATCTCTGATAGTACAGGGGTGTATTAGTGTCTATGGATTGGTCAACTTGCACATCCGTGAAGACACCAAAAGGTACATACAGGTTTTGGAGCAACACATGCTGCCATCGAAGCAATTTTTTTCAGAGCCCAGACTGTTGAGCAACTGAAGTCGTACATTCAGCAAGAGGAGATGGAATTACATCTACAAAGCTTCAACAACTAGTGTCCTCAGTTCCTAAACACTTACTGAATGCTGTTGAAAGGAAAGGTGATGAAATACAGCTCTTCTGGAACGTGTTGCAGACATCAAAGTAAAATGAGTGAATATTTGCAAAAAAAACCAAAAGAAAAAAAACAGAGTATATCAATTTGAACATTATATGCATTGTTTTTGTAGTGAATTCATTTAGGTTGCAAAGGATTCGCAAATCATTGTATTCAGTTTTTACTCACATGTTACACAACTGTATGCAAACCACAATTTGTGGTTTGCATAAAACAGGGGTTATTATTCATGAAGCAATTTTTGTCCAGGAAATATACTTGTAGCTGCAAAAAAATTAAGCACCTTGTATGCCAATACCACAGCTTATTTAGTCACAACTGTTTCACCCAAAACAATTAATATCTTATCCATGTATTCAAATGGAACAGCTACATGCTATCGAACAAAATGAAAAAGAGATCATAAGATGAAGATAAAGTAGTTGGAAGTGGAAAAAGCCTATGCATATACCATGTTTGATGATGAAAGCAATGTCTTTATTTGATGTACTGGCTAATACTGGCAGTACATTTTACTGTTTTTATTGTAAGCATGTCTTGGCACCACAGGAGTGGCGCTAAAGAATTACATGTGGCCCTAGGTGTAAAAGAAATGGTAAAGGAGAGATAAACTGTAAATTATTCACAACAAGTGAAATAAAGCTCCTCACTTGAGATGGGTTACAATTGGATTCTTCTATGAGTAGATCATGACTGATAAACAATGAGTGTGATGATACCTAATTGAAAAATGATATATGTCCCCACACAAACAGAGAAACAGAACTTCCTCTGTATATGACATAAGTGGGGGAGGGGCTAAATCTTGGCCAACCTCTTATATGACAGATGACTGGTGGGTGGGTATGATGACCATGCAGAATGACCACAGAAAGGCCACAGCTCTACACTGCCATATCATATCCTTTTTGCCTCATTTGCCTCTGTTTCTGGCACTTTCAGCATGAGAAAAATGAGACCTTTAAAAAACAAACCGTTTGTCAAGGTTCTAAGGTTTACAGGGAAAAGAGAAGATGATGTTTAACTCCTTCGATCCTTACTCTGTCTGAACATTTTCAAAAGAGGGCGTTCCTTGCCTTAACTATACAGTATTTATACCTTGACAACCTGCATCACCATACTTGTTCTGCACTTAAGACTAGTTTTAGCTGCTGCTCAATTATGAATGATGTAAAAGTCGTGACTTAAGAAATCACGCACAATTAATCTCATTGAGCCTCTGGTTCCTATTTATTCCAGTTTCCTGTCTGACTTTCCAGCCTACAGAAAAAGCCAACACTCCATGACTCACAGCTCATGTCTTGTCTGTTAGCCACACACAAACACATACACACACCCACACACACACACACACATACACCCCCACACCCACACATACATACACACACACATATCCGTATATAAGAGCAGTAAATGAAAGCAAACAGGCTCTAACAGACACTTCGTACTCACACGTCCACAAAGTGTGAGCCCATAAAGCTACAAAGAGACAAACACAATCACACGCTTACAGAGTGTGTGTCTGTGTTCCTCATCCAAGAGCTTTTCCCGGAATACCAGTCTGAGAGGTCTGCTTAAAAAAAAGTCACTTCACCACAACTTTGAAAACAAAGCGTTATGGAATCTGCTTGGGTTCCTCTGTTTATTCTTTCTTAATACCAAGCTGATTTTTCTGGAGGCTCAACAATAGCAGCATAACAGTTGACCAAAGTTGAAAAATGGTTAAACCTCTTTCCTGTACACTCCTCCAAAAATCTTGTTCAAATTACCCAGATTGGTTTTTTAGTTTCTTAGTACTAACATGAAGTGGGCTCATTAGCACAACCGGGGTAGGTTCAACACAGGGAATTAGGAGCCGCAGAGTTTGCAGTAACGGGCTTTAATGAGACACATTTATGATACTGAACAGTCAGAACTATTTTGAGTGGGCACGTGAGACCCTCGACTGTCTTGACCTTTAAATCACATCTAGACATGTGCTAACACTGTATGATGGGAAACGGCATTCTCAAATGTGTAATTAAAGTAAACAGTCATCAGTAAGAGTAAAAAAACAACTTCACAACTTTGTGTGTGCGTGTTTTTGTTGGGGTGGGCAGGGTTATAAAAGTATTACTCAAGCTGTGCACATCTTGCTTCAATTAAAGCTGTGGTCACTTTTGCACAACCCTATGGAATTCTGGGTAAACAGGAGCTTTGTAGATGGCGTTTACACCGAGACACACACACCGACACACACGAGGTAGAATGTACAGTGTGGTTCTGGCGGTTCTACTAAGTCATCAAACATACATATCTTATTCTTCCTCCGTGTGTGGTCCATTGACAGTTGGGGTCCAGCGATCACTTCTGAGATATTTCTTGAAAATAATCATACAAATTTCTTATTCTTATGCTGAAATCAATCCTCTTGTATAAAATGTGAATGGTCACCTAATAACACCCCTGTTTTGAAGGAACTACTGTACTGACTGTTCTGATACTGCTTGGATAACTTACCATAACTGTCAGTGTTTGTGGCACAATACATAAATGTTTCCCGGATTTTTTTTTTCTCTTTCTGGCGTCACATAAAGGCTGCAGTGAGAACAATACAACTTCAACCCTGTGACACTAAAACTTTCCATTAAAACCAACTGAAATTAAATTCTGTTATTCTTGGTGGCGAGTACCACCTATTCTGAACACTGTGATGCAGTATGTCAAAAATGATGCATGGGTATGACTCAGTGTTCTCTGCCTACACACACACACGACACAGAATTCACCTAGCAAACACAACTGTGGTCCCTCAGTCATTGTAATGAGCCATTATCCTTGGGACACAAAACCACTGTGCCTTCAGTTTTTATTGATACTGAGTGTTCATAGTGAAAACATCCAGTAATAGTTAAGTTCCATGACATCTTTACATTTCCTAAAGTGAGCTAAAATAGCGATGCAGATCTATTCTGGGAATTTACACTAAGATGATCTAAAAGGAAAATTAATTTTATGGATTTTCTCTTCTTTTAATTTGACATCTGTAGGTTTCATTTTATAATGACTGCTGTGTGGCAGTGGACAAAAGCCAAAACGAAAAATTAAACAGACTGGACCTGTAATGTTCTTCTCTCTGTACTAAACTTAGATTTATGACATACAGATGATGTGGCACCATTTCATGCCATAATGGAAAAGCCAAAGTATTACAATTAAAGATTTTATTATGCTGACTGTGACAGACGCAGTTTGAACAGTAGCAACACATTTTGGTTTCTATTATTATAGCTGTTTATCACTTCTTCTGGGTACAATCTTCTGTCACAGGTTCAACTTACTGAAGTCTAAAATGGATCAAAGAGGAGGTGTAGAAGTCTAGTTAACTCTAGTTTAAATTACAGTTTGGCAAAAGCGTCATATCAAATTTTTGACACCTGAATAATATTAACTATTGAAGGTTTAGGAAACATACATTCACCATTAAAGGTTCAGTATGTGATATTTAAGTGGCATCTAGTAGTGCATATGCAGACTCCATCCACCTAAGCCAGTGTATATTTCAACTATTTCTTTAATTAAGGGGATGATACATTTAGATACTGTAATTATAATGCATTTTAACCCTTAACACTATACAATGGAAAAAAGGTTTAGGAGGCCCATTCTGAGTTATTCTCACAACATGCCAGACTCCTTTTCATTTTCACCTACCCGAGGTTACAGTAGGTTCAGCCAGCTGATTCTGCAGACTCTCAGGTGGACACTCGAGCTCTGAGTCCCCAGATGAGAACTTGTTTTCCTTGCTGTCTTCACAGGAGATTTGCTGGTTGAAGTACTCAGGTGGCTTGTCTAGGTAGAGCTCACCATTAAAAGAGGAGGTCATCAAGGGGCTGACTGAGGTCACTGCACATGTTGCACTGGGTTCATTTCTGTCTGTGGAGGTGGAGTCTGTGTTTGTCAGTCTGTGCAGCTCCTCCTGTTTTAGCAGTGACCTGTCAGTCAGGTGAGGTTTGAACTCCAGCTTTGTCTGAGCCTGGGATAAGGGCAGACAGAGTTCAGGAAGTGGACTAGATGAAGGGGCTTCAGAAGAATCGTTTATGGAAGGAGAAGAAGGAGAGACAAGAGATGGAACACTTATCTCGAGCTTGGGCAAACCCAAATCTCTACTACCTATTTCTCCACCGCTCTCTCCCTTTCTAACGTCTCTGTTCTCCTCTTTCTTCCTCTCATCTCCATCCTTCTCTCCATCCAGCCCTCCACAGGAGCAGGTTTGTGGAGTACCAGGGTTCACAGCCTGGCTACAGTCCTCGTTCTCTCCTACTTCCAGTGGCTCGTGAACTGGAATTACACACACACAGGAACTTGCCAAAAGAGGGGAGGCAGTCACAACCCCCTCTTCATCGGACACTTCCTCTGGTTCTCCTGAACCTTCACTCTGATCCTCTGTCATTGTCTTCTCCTTGGTTCCTTCTTTCTCTGTCATGTCTCTAGTAAAGGGCAGTGACACTCTGACCTCCGGCACAGAGTTTGGGAAGGTGCAGGGGGTCTCTTCGGCAGGGTTGTGGGGTGCTTGGCAAATGAGTTTGGTGGTTTCACATGGTATGCATTTGGGGCCTCCAGGTAGACCTCCTCCACTGTGGTAGAGAGGGGCCAAAGTCTCCTAGAATCACAGAAACAAAAGAAATAACAATTGTAGAATTTTCACAGATCACACTGGCATTTAATTATGCATCAATAATGTATACAATGTACTAAGTACAACAGTAGTTAAAAGTTTGGACACACATTGTTCTTTAGTGGTTTTCTTTTTTAAAAAAACTACTTTCAGTTTAATTATGGCATTTGATGGTTTTGGCATCTCGACTTAGGGACACATTCCAAGTTCTTGAGATTTTTCAGATTGACTGACCTTCATTTCTCAAAGTTATGATGTCATTTCTCTTTAATTATAGCTGCAATCTGTAACTTTTTTAGTCATAATTGTTGAAACTGTCACTAAATTCTGGTAGTAGTGCATTAATACACTCAGTTGCATCACCCACAGTCTATGATTTTCAAAACTCCACAGTGCCTCCAGTACTCCCATACAATTCCATCAATTCCAATGCACAGTCAAACTCTGGTGTGGATCAAAACACAAACTCTGATCTGCCTCACAATGTAGGTCTCGGCCCACCTCAAGTGAACCACATGCAGAAAACAGAGTACAATGCAGGGCATTGTGGGTAAACACAACGAAAACAAACACGTGTGTAGCATGTTAGCCAGGAGAAATGGCTCACGGTCAGACATAGAGTGAGGCTGAGGTGAAAGCTCTGACAGACATATAGTCAGATGACAATATATCACACTCACAAGAACAATGATGTCTTCACCCGTCAGTTGAGCAATACCTCACAAAGCTGAAAGAACTCCACTAACATTATAACAATATGTGATATATTTTGAAGAAGTGGCCTTTTGAGACAAGAAAAGGACATGTTTCCTTGGTATGAAGAACTAGACGCCATTCTTCACACATGACCAGTGAGCAGGACAATATGTATGTTATTAAATAATGTTCAGTTCATTTGACAAAGTGCACTGTTAAAGCAAATTCAATCCAGCTGAATATTACAACGCCAATCGAACCAAGTCCTCAGTCGTACAGGGTCTACCAGACTATTAGGTATGAAAACAACAAAAGTGTTTTTTTGCCATAATATGGATTTGTACAGTAATTTTAGTAGCACTAATAATAATGACTGAATGAATCCTTCATCTGCATGAGACAAGTAATGGTCTAAAGCACATTAAGGCAACAAATGTCACAAATAAACTCTTGTGAAGGCAAAGAAACTATGCACAACAAAAATAAAGAAAAAACACTGTGGAGAAGATGTGTCCAAACTTTTGACTGACAGTGTGGATGAAATCAGTAGCAGTAAATGTGAATAACAGCATGGCCTTACCTGCTGTATTCTAGTTCTTTTCAGATTCTGGACACAAGATCGCAGATTTACTATACACAAGAAGAACATATTGCACCTTAACACAATCAAATGCAACAAGAAAGACTTAGAAGTGCAACCAGATGCTAACTGGTCACTGCACCAACATTACTGTATAAGGCTTACAAAGATGAACTCATATTTTACAGTCAAAACTAAATTTCACATTGAGGTAATAATTAGTCCTATAAAACTGTCCAAACCAGTTATAACCCTTTAACTGCCTGATTAATATGAGTTAACATGACTTAATATGAACAAGATAAAAACTAAATTGATAGCAAAATTGAACAAAAAATGAATTACACAATGCATAAAAAGAACAAAAGCAATAACAGATAATAAATAATGACAAAAATGAACTTAAAATATGCAGCAAAATGAACAAATAAGCAATAACACGAACAAAAACAAAAAATATAAATAAATAGCAACATATATATATGTGTACAGTATATATATAAATGAAGCAAAAATAAATTTACAGTATGGAGCTAAATGAACAAAATAAAACATAAAACGCATAAAAATGAAGCACAAGTAATCAAAAAAGCAAAACTGAACAAGAAAGGAACAAAATAAACACAAAAGGGTTCATGGAAATAGGAAATACTCCATTTAATTAACTGACTAAACGACTATAACCTACCTGAAAGTAATTTCAGTTTATCCTTGTAGCAGAAGAGGAGCAGGATGAGGAGACAGAGAACAGTGATGACTGACAGTACTGAAACTATAACCCAGGAGGGGGCTGCGCCTGCAACAAAGATGAGTTCAGAGCTTGTTTATGCTTTCGTCTGATAAAAAAGAATAATTTACATAGCATTTCTGATGTTTTCTTCCACTTTCTGGCATATTTCTACTTCTATTAGTAAAAGGGTTACAATATCAGCTGCAGATAAGTGCAACTGTATTAGAAATGACGGTCTTTGTTATAAAAGCATTTTCACTCAGTTTGAGTTCATACATATCGTACCAGACAAAGGTGGTCCACACACTGCATCAGCCAAAGCGCTGCCAGGATGCAGCTCAGTCTTGCCCAGAGCTTTACAACTGGAAGGGAGATAAAACATAAAAATGAAAGTGAATGAGCACGCTCATTATTACTACGAATGCATAGGTACTTAATGCAAATTAATTTCTTTCTTTCCATGATTTTTCAAAAAATTCGCCAGTTTTCTTTCTCTGTCTGGCCCACAATTCCATGTCATCCATATTGTGTTACTATCGCTTCTCTTTTCTTCTGTCTCTCCTCCGTCCACTAACCCCAACCAGTCTCCCCAATGCCCTGGTTCTGCTGGAGGTTTTTCACTCTGTTAAAGGAACCCCCCCGTCACCCTAAGCTTGCCCTCAGAGGTTTTGTTAGGTTTACTTTGTCTTTGACACTTCGGCTTTGAATTGCGAAGCACCTAGAGATAATCTAGAATTATGACTGGTGCTATACAAACACAACTGAATTCAATTGAATTACTAATAGCAGTGTCTGTAATGTAAAAAAAAGACAGAGACAGATGTTGAAAAATATAACATGTTTTCTTCCAGCCAGAAGTTGAGGCTGGTGTCTGTGGCTTATTCCAGGGAAGTGGTGTGGATATTAGTCATAACAGCTGGTTGGAGTTGACGCAAAACACCAACTGCTTTTTCCTCTAGAACATCAAAAAGTCATAGACCAAAAACATTGTAATTATGAGTAATAGATCTATACTTACTTAGTCCATTGCTTGCATTGATCAGCACTGTCGTCTGCAGAAAAGAAGCCTTTCTGACAAGCAACACAGTTCTTCTTTTCATTATCTGACTCTGGAATCAATCACATAAAGTGTGCTTTTAGTTATTTCCCCATGTCTAGAGTTTCATGTTTTGGTGGGCTTGGGCTTTTGCATCTCACCCAATTCAAATCCAGGTTTGCAGGTGAGAATCCTTTCACAGAACTCACAGTTGATGGGAGAGCATTTAAAGTTGGGACGGCAGGGACATGGCTCCTCTGCCACGAGGTTTTCCGGCCTTGGCATAAAGCCCTTACCTGTAGGGCAAACAGGAATGTTTTATACATAGCTCTGTTCTTTTTATTAAGAAGAAAGCAAGTCTTGCATTAATATTCACTGTATAATTGGGGCAAGATCCCAAAATGTTTTGACATCTTTGTTGCAGCTGCAACCACTGACCTTCGTCACAGTACTTCTGCGCAATGCAGGCCATTGCTTCAGTCCAGTGAGGCTGGTATTCATCACGACCACATCGAACACACTTAGTCGGCTGAGTGTCGGTGCATGCAGCGTACACACGGAAGCCTAATTAAAGGATGATGAGAGTGAGAATGAGTGAGAAATTTATCTAACAGATGGAATTAACATCCTGTTTTTCACCACCTTAACCACTAAACACCCGGAGGAGAAGGGAAGGAGAAAAGGAAATTGCAAAATTAGAAGTATTTTCCTCTTTTCAATTCAAGTGGGTCAAGTGTCAATGGAGAATGAGTGTGCATGTCTGTGCTATTTTAAGCCAAACTGGTCCAAGTTTAGACATCCTTCCTCTTTTATTTCAATATGAATGGAAATGGATTTTTGTTTATGCTCAAGACAACACTTTAGTAGTTTCTAAATTTTCATGCAAAATATGAGTATCTGTTCACCTGGACGACACTTGTCACAGCATCTGGATCCTTTTTGGTATTGTTTTTCATTGCATGGAGATTTAGCGACAGCATCCTGAAATGTTAAGATACATAAAGTTAGCTACTTGTATGATAGAACAAGAGAGGAAAACAATCATATGGTTAAGTATAGCATAGATTAAAAAGAGTTCAGAAGGCACTGCAGGAGAAGTACAATTTTTTTCCCCCAATACAGCTGAATTGCATCAGAATTTGCTTGAAGGTGGAAGCATGCACTTTTCCATGATTTCAATCAGTCAAAGCCAAACTTTACTACGACCATCTCTCTCCTTTAGTTCATCTTTCAAATTGACACAGAATATCCTGCAATGGCAGAAACAAACGAGGATGGTTAGAATATTTTAAAGTCAATGCCACGAATTCTTTCCACATTCTCAAGAGCACAGAGCATACCCCAAACCAACAAACCAAACTGCAGCAGTACTTACTTACATAAGAAGACCCAAGTGGAATTAAATTTAGTCAACACAATTGGCTTACAATTATACGTAAATACTTGGCTCTAGATGTTATTCTAGTCATCATTGCTGTGATAAATTATACTATTCTAGTAAGTTAAAGAATACGACTGAGATGTTTGCGCTATTGTTTCTCCCTTCTAGTTTTAAGAACACCAGTAAAAGATTAGTGCAAGTTTCAAACAATAAAAGGGAACACAAGAAAAAGACCCCCACCCTTCAGTCACCCTAAATTGGGGGGTGGGCATGCTTTTTGCCACATTGCTGAACTACACAAACTGGCTGTTATGACAAAAGCTACGCCAAAGCCACAGTGGCTATATATACATGTAGAAAAATACAACCTATAGGCCTGTCTGCGTGCCAGCCTCCAACCAGCCTGCTGCTTTTTCTCACCCACTGTGCTTAAACCTTGATTTTCCCATGAATATACTTAGTCTTTCGGGCAGCATCTATGAAGACCCCGTTCTTCACGAAAGTTTAAGTGAAGTCCACACCCTTGCTCTCAACATACATTTTCTAAAAACATATTATTCCAAATCACTGAATATCCAGCACTAGATGGTTTAACGTGTCAACATTCCTTAAAGTTTCCATATCTTAACACTGACATGTATATCTGTACCGCTCATGTGTTTATTGTTGCCAAAATAAAGAATGCTGATTATATTTTTCCATGCCTTTTTGAGGTTCTCTTTTTTAACTCTACCACAAGTGCTCTGATTTCACTGGGAGGTGTCATCATATCCACCTACTCTTCATTCAAAAAATGTTACAGCTGGTTGAACTGCAGGTCATTCCCAAGGTGATCTGTGCTCATATGCTGTTGCAAGGCTTGGACAGATATTTACACATTTCATGGGCCACTTCCTGAAAAAAATTGTCAGGAATATTTTATACTCCTTTAGCAACAGAGACTGTGTGTATGTGATGGGGTGGTATGGAAGGGTGTGTCTTTTAAATGTGTAAATATACTGCATGTAATATATGTGTGTGTGTGCGTTTTATAGTATGTAAAGCATGCTTTTATGTATGAAAGTGCTCTAAAAATAAAATTTGATTGGATCACTGGGGGTGGAGCTTATCTCAGCATAGCACATGAACTTGTCATAAAAGGCCACGCCCCCTTTGGGAGAAAACAAACAGCTGCTTCCATAGCCTGTAATGTAAATTGTGACACAATAAAATAAAATAACAAAATAAAAGTGCCAGAATTACATAAATTTCTCTCAGATCTCAGGTAAACTTAGCTTATGTGGACAGTACATATACTGAAAAACCAAATTTGATCCATTTGTAATCATGCAGCTAGCATGTTGCTGCTATATGCAGTTTTATGCTAACTAGCACACGACTCATTTATTTCATATAAGTCTAGTGGATAACTTGTGGTATTTTCTATTTATTTTCTATAATCGACTCCAGTGCATTGCACACCAGTACATTAACACTAACATTACAGCCTATGGGAGCAGTTGTTTTCCCCCACAAGGGGGCGCTGCATTTGACATGTGAAGCAATTCCAGCCTAGCAGATGTTTGATTTGACTGTGATTTTAAAAATTAGAATTCGAGCTCATGATACAGGGATAGTGCATTTTGGCTGGACTGTGGCTGGTTATGAATTGTGATGTCACAAGTTACAAAAATTCAAAACGACTCGTTTTTCCTGGAGGCCATTTGTATCGGGGATTCCTCTGAACTGCCAGTACGGGGCAAGTTTAAATTTCACACCACAGACTTTATATAATCATCTGTCCCCCATAAAAGATTCATGTCCAAAGTATGGAACCTTTAAAATATTGTATTTTTGAGTCTGTTGAAATGTTGCCTTCCTGTGTTTATTCAGTGCAATAAAGTCAAACATCTTAAAAATACAGGCTCAGCAGAATCTACTGTAACATTGGTTTTGCCGCCTTCCTCTCATTTGTGCCATATCATTTCTGTCTCTGTTTCTCACACCTCCATGGTCAAGTCTGTTTAGTCTCAGTGTGTCTGTGCAGCCTGAAGCAACAACAGCACATGTACGTACTCTCATTGGCAAGCATTTAATTACCTCCATTCAGCCTCACACATCAACCAGCCTTTGTTTCATAATCTTACCAGAGGGATAATGATGCACAGCACTCATAGCTAAGACCACAGCACTAATGGGGAGCATGTGTTGCTGCAGACAGAAGCGACACAAGCATAAGAAGGTTCCCAAAAGGTTCACGTCTTTGTGTTGTGCTGTGCATGTCCCGACACATCTTTATGAACAAACATAGAGGTGGGGGTGCAGCTGTCACACAGCGGTGGTCAGTCCCTCCATGTAGACCAGAGGTCATAGGAAGCCAAAAGAATGCTGGGAATTGTATTGTTTGACCACTACATCTAAACACTGAGTCTTGGTTATGTGGAGCAGTATGTTTTGCCTCACTAAATATATATAAGAGGAAAAGAAGTGATCCACCCTATATGATTATAGGTTGTCATATGGTTTAAGATAGAACAGCAAACCTCAGAGTTAACTTCTGCAGCCATATGTATTCAGATATACAGCCGTGTGACAGTGTGTGGATAACAGATGCTGATATGGTTTATATGAGCCCAATTACAAAAAAGTTCAACCAGGTGGACAAATGCATATCAAAAAATACTGCAGCACCATTAAAATGCCATTGACTTGTATGATATTGTGGACAGTGTCAACACAACACACTGCGTCTGTACTGGTCTGCATGTCATACATGCATGACAGGACTCAGAGTTACACCTGTGTTCAGCTTAAGTTGTGGACATAATGCTCCATGAAACATCTCGTTTCCTTATATGTTTTACTTTTATGTTTTATATTGCACCATAGTGTGTTCAGCCCTATCCTTCTTTCAATCATGTGGCTTTTAAACATTTCAATACGTTTCTCATGAATTTAATGAATGCTCCCTTTGTACCAAATCATGAATTAAAACATCTGTTTCAAATCTAATTTTGAAAAACATTTTAACTAATTAACAGCCCTAATATTGCCTCTGGTCAAACATTTCTGGCCCCTGTTGCAGACCCAAAACTGTGAACAAAACAAAAATGCTGTGTTCATGCTGTAAATGAAATAGAGCATGATATATAGCAAAGGTGGGTAGTACTCAAGTACATTTACTCAGTTACGTGTAGTTGAGTAATGTATTCCAAAAAGTGTTGTTTTACAGAATACTTTTATTTCTTCCTCTGTTATATGTATACTGGGAAAAATGTACTTTTACACAGTTACGTTTGGTGATACTGTACCTTAGTGAGTGGAAGTAAAATGAGGGGAAAAAAAGAAATCCAAGAAAATGGGCACAAAGAAATTACAAAACAAAGCAACAAAATGAGCAAAATGAACAAAATACACAACATGAGGATGACTAAAGAAAAAATAATCAAGTAAATTAATAAAAACCAACAACCAAAATTGAGAACACAAGTACACAAAAAACAAGAAAAACTTTACAAAAAAGTCAAGCAAATTAAACTAATGTATTAAAATAACCGATAAAAAAGAACCAAAAACAACAAAATGCACAAAAATGATCCAAATAACCAAGTGAATGAATCCAAATGTACAATATAACAAACAGCATTAAAAAAAATCAACAAATGCACAACAAAATGAGAAAAAGTATCAAAACAATCAAGGTAATTGACAAATACGCTTGACATAACCAATAAAAATGACCAAAACTTAATGCAACAAGCCACCTTCTACTTTTTCACCCTCACTCAAGTACATATGGTTCTAAAGTTGCATTAGGTCAATCTATTCTGGACCCTGTTGTAGACAAAAAAATCCTGTATTCAGTGAGATACAAGACGGAGCACATTTTCATACAGTTTATTGTTTTTCCACTTCGCTGGACTTTTTCAGGATTGGGATTGCCATTTTTCAAAAACGCTTTGGCAGTTGTGAGATCCTATCAAACTTGAGTCTGACACACAATACATTCCATTTGCCATCAGTGCACTGCGGGATTTGCATAACCGCCGCTGCAGCCACTGGCAGCCAGTCAACACAGGCACGGTGTGACTTCTAGGTGTTTCAGAGATTCTCGATAAGGCTCTCTGAAAAAGTGCATTGCACAAAAACGGACACTTTGTTTAATGTTTACACTTGTGGTTGATTCTTTGATAGCAATAAGAATGAATCCTCTAACCTGACACCTGTATAAATCTCCTTTCTGTTGTCATGACAACATCTTTAAGTTCCTGTTTAAACCTTTAGTTTGTATTGAATTTAAAAACATACTTATTTGCTGTGTTCTTTTGATCAGTTGTCATTTTCTTCCCGTGCTTTAATCCAGCTGGTATTGGCTGTTTTTCTTGTTTTTTAATCCTTTAATCCAGGGGTCCACAGCCAACGAGCTGCAGTGTGTTATGAATGTAGGCTGTATTACTTTATTCATTATTTTCATTTTGTTTATTGTTTTAATTATTTTTATTGATTTTGCTTAATCACTTGGTAATTTTCATTCATTTTGTTGATGATTTTGGTTTTTTTTTGCTAATTTAATGCATTATTTTTGCACATTATTGTTCATTTGATTGGTTATGCTGATCACTTTTGAACATTTTTGTTCATTTTGCAGATTTTTTTAGTTAGCTTTGTGTTATCCTGTTTGTCATTATATACATTTTTGTAAAATGTTTGTTTTTTGTTCATTATTGTTCATCTTCTGGAATATTTTGTTTATTACTTTGCTTAGTTTTGTTCAATTTTTTGTTGTTTTTTTGTTTATTTACTTGACTATTTTGTTCCATTTTTATTAATTTTCATCAAGTTGGTTTATTATTTTATTCATTTTTGTGATTTTTTTCCATTATTATTTTGTATAATTTTCATAGTTTTGGTGGTTTACTTGATTATTTTGGTAATTTTGTAGATTTCATGGTGATTAAATGCTTATTTTGTTATAATATGTTACTTCCATCATTGCACAAAGCCACAGGAGTTAGACTGGGGAGGGGCTAAAGTGCCACGTGCAGCCCTGGGGAAACAGGTTGCACATCCCTGCTTTAGGCGAACTATAGTCACACTTGTTTGGAGCAGTGGTTCTTATCTAGTGGTTCTGGACCCAAAAATGTTCATTGACCCACAATTATTGATGCACAGTATTTGTTGCCATGGCAATTCAGACTTTTGACTGAAATATGATAAGTTATATTACTGTATAAGTTCCATCCATTTTCTACCCGTTAATCCTTGCAAGGTTCGGGGGACATTATATGTTACACTACATTATTTTGTTCATTTTAATTTGGTTCATTGTTTGTTCATTTTTGCTTTGTTTGTTTATTATATTGTTTGTTTCTGTTCATTTTTTGGATTAGTTTGTTCAATCATTTTGGTTCATTTTGTTAATTACCTACATTTTTATGTTTTTTGATTGTTTTTTGTTACAAATTTGAATGGAGTGATAAATATATGTGCAATTAGTCAAAAATTATTCAGATTCAATGTTTACTAGCTTATAAAAAATACACTGGTCTGGTTTGAATTCAGTAAAAGTGGGTTTTGACTTGATGAGTACTGGAAAATGTGGGTCGCAAAGCAAAACCATTTGAGAACCATGGTTTAGAATGAAACATGCAGTGTACAAAGTTTTATGGAGCCTAAGGACTGGGTTATCTGTTAGCTATCTCATTTGTTTGCAGACTTAGATTTGCAGGCTTAACATGTCACTGATGTGATTTGAAATGATGGGCAGATTATTTGAAGGTCAGAAACACACAGTGATCGAGGCAGGGGCTGTGTAGAGATCCTGGCCAACAACAACTACAGGAAGCATTTGGGGAAAGCAAGTAAACGAATCCAACAAATCTCAGCACATTCATGATATATCGACTTTTAAGCACTCAACATCTTGAAGTAATCTGGTATTGCCCAATGTCACACAGACAGTTTGAAATGAATTTGGAATGAACTGGATGGAGTGGTTAAAAACCAAGAAAATGAAGGGGAATTTTTTGGGGATACTGTGAGTCAGAAATGGCAAGACCACGGTGAGAACAAACCAAAGCCAAAGGTCTGCAGGGTCATCAAGTTGAACAAAAATATCTTCATGTTCTCTATGTTTGCTCATTTTGCTACCAGATATCAAAAAACAAACAAAAATAGCTCTCTAGATTTCAAGCATAAGGTCTTGCAATACTTTTTCTGAGGCAAGGAAGAAAAAACAGGAAAAAGTGAGCGGCCTGTTGTCTGTTCCAGTCAAATAATGCTGATGGCTTATGGTAACACAGTCAAACAGGCAGTAATGGATCACTGGTGCCCAGCAGTCCCACCGCTACAACCACATCTTACAGGCTGCTCCACCTGGACTATGTTAACTCCTTGGACTAAACAACAACATGGACAACAGGATGCCATAGACCACTCACTTTCCCCCCTTCAATCAAACTGCATCAGGAATGGCATTATGAACTGTGACTAAATGTGACCATAAGTGAAACATCTCTAAAGTATTCAAGTTGATTCATTTTGCATTACTGATGACGCAGAACAGTAGATGCAACCCAAGTCCATCTGAATGCTTGAATGACTGCTGTTGATCCCTGCACCTGAATTAGGAAACCGGTGTGACTCAGGATCCTGATGCGCTTTTTAGACACAGCAGATGCTTGGTGGAAAGAGAAAAACATCCATTTGCCAGCAGCGCTTTGCGGTGAGAACACGGGAGGTGGAACTGACCCAAACAAAACTATTTCCAGTCCGTGTCCGTGCGTAAAAATTCACCGCCACCTCCTCATCCTCCCCTTCTCCCTCTAACCACTCCATACCACTCATCTGGTGTGGTGACATATTCGGGTTTACTGTTACTGTTACATCTCCTTGTCAATCACAACCCATCAGCTCCCTGTTCAGTATAGCCTCTTATAGTAAAAAATAGACAGCTGTTTACGCAAAATAACAGGAGCCACATGCAATGAAGTCATTACAAACGTTTTAATTTTAAGGAAATATGCACCAATTAAGGCTAAAGACGCCGGATTCTTAATAGGAGACGCATGTTTTACCTCTGCGTAAAATGCGAGAAGAAGGCAAACGATCCATCCTCGGAATATCCAACTTGTGAGAAAGTTGAGCCTCATGTTTACTGATGAAGGACAACTGCACAACTGAGGCCAACTTTTAATGTTAAACCAAAAAAGACTACACAGTCCCGTTTCCAGGAATCTTCTTCTCTTAGATCAGTAAATCACTCCCCCTGTGCGTAAAAGTGGCCCGGTCTCCACGCGTCTCACAGGGCATTCTTGCGCCTTCATTCCCGGGTGAGCTGCAAGGAGTTCCCAGCTCTCCTCTGCTCTCAGCTTACTTCTGCTTTCACCCACGCGTTCTGGAAGAAGTTGCATGCAGCCGCTTGTAAAATCTGAGGAAGGGTGGGAACTCCTCCCACATATGTAAAGAAGAAAAATGTTCTTCCCTCTTTCTCGCCGCCTGGCTGCACGCAGAAGTCTTTATATCCTCTTAATAAATTAGAATGAGCAGGGGCGTAGGTTTGTTTGATGTATGAGGGTGGGGGCATCCCTGGATCCTCCTGGAAATTTGGAGCATGTGCCTTTACTGCAGACAAGGAAAATGAAAAAACAAACAAACAAACAAACAAACAAAAAGGAGCATACCCAATCAAAAGAATGAAATGAGAAATGAGCAAAATAAATCAAATATGGCAAAAAATTAGACAAAATTTGGGAAAATTAATTGCAAACTGACATAATTGACATAATGCTTGCATTTTTTCACTGCAAAGTAGTTAAACATAAAAATAAATTAAAACTTTGCATGATGACAAAGTTTTAACTTATTTTTTTTCATTTTTATTTAATTCTATAAATAAAAGAATGCCCTATTAAATCAAAAAATCAAACATAAAAAATACAAAATAATAAAAAAAACAGACAAAATAATCCAATAAACAAACAAAAGTGATTAAAATAATGGAAAAAAATAACAAAAAGTATGAACAAAATAAACCAACAATGACCATAATTGTGTTTATGAATGTAAAGCAGGGTTTTCCATATGAATGAGATTTACCACTACTTGTATTTCAATGGGTCAAATGTACATTTTACTAATATTGAGAGAGACAAATCCCCCCTAAAACTACACTTCTGAGCTGAGGTGGGTAAGTACTGTACATTTACTAAGTTACATGTACTTGAGTAATATTTTGTAAGTGTGCTTCTGGGAGTAGTTGTTTCACAGAATATTTTTTACCCTGACTCAGGCACATTTATGATGAAAAAAATGTATTTCTACTTAGTTACAATTGGGACGGGAATGGGAGGAAAATGCACAAAAAACACAAAATCCAAAAAAAAAAAAAAAATTAGCACGAAATGGATGAATCAAGTAAGTTAACAAAAATGAACAAAGTAAGCAACAATATGAGCAAAAGTGAAGAAAAAAATGATCAAGTAAATTGGTATGAAATGTGCAATAAAACCAATTAAATAGAAAAAAAACAACAAATATAGTACAACAAAATAAAAGAAATAACAAAACAATCAAGCAAATTATGCAGTATTATTGAAATAACAAATAAAAAAGACCAAAAGCAACAAAATGCACAGTTAGATAGGCATAAAATAACAGAACAATCAAGTCAATGGAAAAATATGATCAAAATAACCAATAGAATAGGATCAAAAGTGACAGAATGCATGACAATATGTGCAAAAATAATCAAAATAGTCAAGTAAATTAATCCAAATGTACAAGATAACAAA
>JAQQAE010002587.1:0-13730 GCA_029823295.1 Pseudamia nigra | reverse complement strand
CTGATTCTACAATTCAGAGTAAAACAGAAAATAGTCTCAGTGTGATTCAGCACACAGAGTCAATTTGTAAATCAAATATGAAGTCCTTAGGATAATAAATCAGGTTTTATATGGAACCTGTTGCTGCGCACATGGTTCTCTGGGATGTTTCATCGAGCATCAGTTAACATATTTTTTCAAACCCCATGATCATAAAATTCTAACATCACTCTAAAAAAAATCTATGAACGACACCATAAAACGTGTATTTAACGTAATTTTGGTATATTTGTCGATCTCCGCTATGGGTCAGATAAGTCAAATTCACACTAGGAAAACTAGGCCTGCTTTGTGAAATAAAGAGGTGATAATAGCCGTACTTTTCTTCCTTTAAATGACCCGTGAATATTATTTTACCTGTGTTGAATTGGGAGGACGCGGCCATTCACGCCGACACAATAGGAACAGCAGACCGTGCGTAAATTGCATCTTCATTTGCATTCCTGGTCCAAAAATCATGCAAATCTTAATGAGGCAGTCCCTATTGTGGCTGTAATTGAAAACCCATTCTTTGTTAATTACTGTTTCTCAAAAGGCCTCGTCTACAGTCACTGAGCTGAAACAAAAAAAGTTATGATTCCGGGAGTCGAGGGGTTTAAAGTGGACAACGAAAAAATAATGTCCGCTGTTGGTTTCAGATGGAACTTTCGATTGTAAATATATATATATATATCCAGCCATTCAAGAAGTGAATAAAATCTGTCTGGTAAAGAATGAAAACGATGTGAATTAAAAGCAGATGCCATTTAGACATTTTCAACATAAACGCAGAAATAATAGATTTTAAATTGTCAGACATTTAAATTCAGTCCAAAGCTCTTCACTCCTGCACAGCGGATACGGACACAAGACTGATGTGTTTACAAAAGTAGGATTAATGTCATTTTTGTGTAAATGAGTCGACCTGAATGGATTTTAATTCCCTCAAATCTCTGCGCACATAGTGCGCCCCCCTCCCCCCCAAGGCCTAAAGTCCACAATTAGATCTGTCCCTAAACAAAATGCAATAATTTTGGATTTGAGATTAGGTAAAATGCGATTTACAGAAACTACTTTTTAAAATAATCAAATGTATTTTTAGTATATAACGAATTAAATTAAGTTCTCCCCACATGATGATTTAAGAGCGTTTGTTTTCATTCAGTGCGCACATGGGCATCTCATTCATTTTTAAAACATTCAATCCTTTACAATCGAGCTGATTACACGCAGGTTAGGTGATATCCTCCCATCAGGACCTGCACATATTTCACAACATTCAGCTGTGGGACCCCACCGCCGAGCCCTCACAGCCCCCTCTGGGCTCGTTGAATCACAGCAGACTGTGCTGGTGGTCTCCGCTCCTTAATTAGGAAATTAGCTGCACAGAGGCCCTCATTACCAAACCCCGGGTTACTTCTGGAGGTTTTTTTTCCCCTTCCCTTCTACCGGTCAATTTCCATAAGAAGATTACAAGCGGATCAGTATTGAGATGTGCCCAGATAAACAAATAACTGGTCCCTGAGAATTAGATGACGACTAATTGGACGTTAGTTTTATGGCTCTTGATCTGTTTGTGACGCCCCATTGAACGCGGAAATTAAATTCATGAAGTGATGTCTCTTTTCAGCTGATTTACCATGAACATATCCGTGAGGCCCATATAGTTTTTCTCTCCCTTAAAGATAACATTTTAAAGCTTTTTAGGCCTGAGCTTCAACTCAACTAAAAACGATACATATATTCAAGGTTTTTCTTTAAGGTGAAACGTAATTTTTTTTCTGTAGTTGACGACATTCTTTAAACAGAACACCGATAAAAAATTGATTATACTTTTTCTTACTTTCAAAAGCCTCTGACATCAGCTCCGTGATAATTAAATAGCCACACCGCATTAAACGCCTGTCCGGATCAGTATTTTACACAAGCTGACTATTTTTGTAAGTTTCTGAGATGTCAACAGTCGTGAGTGATTATAATAAAGGTGTGCTATATATGTAAAATATGATGGTCCTTTGGCGTCTATGCGTCGTGGACGCACAGCAGGTTAAGGGTCGTGGCATGTCAAAGCTCCGGGGGGTGAAAGGCTCCAAAATGCACATTAATCCTCGCGGAGCTCATGTAAATACAGAGGCGTTAATAGTGGTGTTCGACGAGCAGTTCGCTTGGATCATTAGCAGGTGTGAGTTTTGTCCTGTTGAGCGACTGGTTTCGGCGGCGCTGCAGCTCGTTTGCAGCGACACACTTGCAAATGCAGAGCAGCACGGGAATCATTTTAATAACTATTAACAAAGCGCAGAGAAAACAAGTCAGCAAACAGTGGCTGTTGGTTTTAGGATGAGAAGTCACTCACTCGAGTGGTTTGTCGTGTGTGGAACTCAACTTTTCCTCAGGGACTACGGAGATGGCCCGTCCCCTCCACAAGAGGTCGTTGATGTATTACAGTTTCCATTAGGATCCTGAACGCTGCACAAACAGGCTCTTTAACAAGCCTAATTACACGGGGTTTAGTTTTATTATTTAATAAAACCAGTGTGATAAATTATGATGAAACAACAATGTATTTTATGCACGCAGATGACACACACTGACTTTATTTGCGTTTTCGAATTATATCAATAAATGAACTTTGATTTTACCTGTAATCATCAACCTCAGTGTGCTTAATGCCAGTGTCAGGCATTTCAAATAAGCCTAATTGCAATGAAGACAAACAAAATAAATCCAGCCTCTCCCTCCCTCCGATTATACTCAGAAGAAGTTCTGAACTGTTTACAGAGCTCAAGGAGAGCAAAGACCTGAGAACAACTTCCGAGGGAGTTTCAAGGGAAAATAAAAAACTATCAAAAAAGATAGTTGTCTGCAAACGCGGACTGTAATAAAAACCCAGAGATAAAGTAAAGTTTTATTTGATGTCGGGAAGTGCTTTCTAAATGAGCGAAAAAGGAATAAAGGCATGTTTGACAGCAGGTAGAGATGAAAGGACGTTTTCTCCGCCAAGGGCACATTTTATTCCAAGATGCAATTCTCCTCTTTACTTGTACTATTTTCACTCAGATCCAGTCGGTCTTGGCTTGTTGAGATGCGCCGCTACACGATGTCTTTTTTATTTTGAAGCTCATGGGTTCACGCAATACTATATGTTTCTTACAACTGACTGAAACATTTAATTTTATATTAAATAATTCACAAATTTGAAGAAAAAAAATATTATAATTGTAGAATGTCTCTGGGCTAAAATTGAATACCATTCAATCGGATTCAGCTGTTTAAAAATGAAAATGATCCTTTAGCTGAATTTTATTTTTATCCTGCATCCCTGACAGATTATGACCTGCTCTTATAAATCCATTATTTCATTTGTCTAAGATGCAGAAATGTTCTTGTTTTAAAACTTTACCTCTCCTTCATACTCTAACCAAAACACAGCGCTGCGCACTCTGATTGGCTATATGAGAGCTGCGCGCTGATTGGTCACCTGCTCCTCATTGTCATGCTGTCAATCTGCATCACATGGTCCAGCCACTAGGCCTATTAACAGATGAGCAGGGCGAACAAGTTTACAGACTTCTGTTTGGGAGCCGTGGGGTACAGACCGCTCTGAGCCGACACAAACCAGAAGCACCTGCACACACACTTGCCTCTCTGGGCACAACTTTTTCCATCTGCTGATACTGGTTAGTATCTCTACCTCTTTGAACTTTGGCGGTGTTTTGTGAACTTTTTTTTATGTGCCTGTGAGTGAACACTACAAGTCGCCTGAATGTATAATATGATGGAAACCGAAATCAAGACCCCGCTCCCGCAGTCCAATTCGGGCTCGGCGCCGGGCGCAAAGAACAACAGCGGCAGCGACCAGGAACGAGTGAAGCGGCCGATGAACGCCTTCATGGTGTGGTCCAGGGGCCAGCGGAGGAAGATGGCACAAGAGAACCCCAAAATGCACAACTCTGAAATCAGCAAGCGGCTTGGGGCTGACTGGAAACTTCTGACCGACGCTGAAAAGAGGCCATTCATCGACGAGGCCAAGCGTCTACGCGCTATGCACATGAAGGAGCATCCGGATTATAAATACCGTCCTCGCAGGAAGACCAAGACCTTGCTCAAGAAAGACAAGTATTCTTTGCCCGGGGGACTGTTGGCGCCAGGAGCCAATCCCGTCAACAACTCCGTGTCAGTAGGGCAGCGCATGGACGGATACGCGCACATGAACGGCTGGACAAACAGTGCGTACTCCCTCATGCAGGACCAGTTGGCCTACCCTCAACATCACAGCATGAACAGCCCCCAGATCCAGCAGATGCACCGATACGAGATGGCAGGGCTCCAGTACCCGATGATGTCCTCAGCGCAGACCTACATGAACGCGGCGTCCACGTACAGCATGTCACCGGCGTACACGCAGCAAACCACCAACGCCATGGGACTCAGCTCGATGGCGTCCGTTTGCAAGACCGAGCCCAGCTCGCCGCCACCGGCCATTACGTCCCACTCTCAGAGGGCGTGTTTGGGGGACCTGAGGGATATGATAAGCATGTACCTGCCTCCCGGCGGGGACAGCGCAGACCATTCCTCCCTGCAGAGCAGCCGGTTACACAGCGTCCATCCGCACTATCAGAGCGCAGGGACTGGCGTCAATGGGACGCTACCTCTCACTCACATCTGAGGGGAGAGCAAGACAAAGAAAAGACTTCAAACTTTTTAAAAAGTACTTGGATACTTGAACATTTTGGTTGCTAGTCGACGTTCGAAAGTTTTGTTCAGAAACGCTTTTATTTCAGTATCTCGGAGCTGTCCGTTTGAAAAGCACCCGAAATGGACCGAAACTGAACGTTGAGCCCATCTGAGTAAATTGCATTGCAAAGAGGCTTTTTATCACATGTATAAGCAATCAACCTATGTAGAAGAATTGGACTTCTATATTTTAAATAATGCCATATTTTCTCTCTATGAAAAGGCATGTGGCCTCGTGAAGAGGCTGGTGTATTTCAGAAAAGCTGGATGGAAAGTTGGTTCATAAATGTTTACACTTAATTTGTAGAATGTCAGTTGTATTGACTGTGTCCAAATTTTGTAGTCTTTCTTTTGTTCTCCCCATCACCTAGGTTAAATGAAATGTTAAGACTGTGCGGGTCGCAAAAGCAAGTTTTATTTATAGTAAGATTTTTTTTTCCTTTTTTTTTTTAGCTTGTGAACCCGATGTTTTGTCATGTGAAAATGTTCACTTTGTTTTGTAAAAAATGTTATGTTCTGTGATGGTTTTGACAGTGTCATGTTTACTCATTATCCTGAACTAAAAGGTTTATTTAAACTGACGTTTCTACATATTTTAAGACCATCCTCTATTCTTAAATGCTGAATAAATTTGTACGAAACATGATTCGTGACTCTGTGGTTTGTATAGAACATGAGCTTCTGAGAATTTTTATTAATTTAGTGCTGTTCAAACTCATTCCCGAAGAGTGAATTGAACGTTGTGATTATTCTGAACCTGGTGTATAAAGACCTGACACACTGAAATGAAATCTCCTTGATCATTTTAAGTAGGACACAATTGTAGAAAACCTGAAAATTAATGACTCCACTCATGAAATTCCAGCTACAGGCTTATTTTAATTTTGTGCAATTGAGTTTTTACTTGATGTCAGGTTCAATCATTTGATCCTATCAGATTTACCCTCTGGTAAAGAACTCATTTCTTCCACTCAGTGTCAGGAATACTCGGGCTTGTTGGCTGGCTTCATTCAAAGAAAACCAAATATTATTGCTACACAAAAATATGCTTTTCAGATTTAAATTCATGCTGAATAGCCGTACTTCTCATTTGGCTGTGAGACTTTTCATTCCTTCATTTGGGAATTCTCACACACATCAGCTGTCATTTACTTCTCATGCCCTCAGTTTGTACATTTTTAGAAATTCAGTAATTCCAAGACCGTGACCAGTGCTGGATAATTTTATATCCAAAATGTACTGACAGAAATTATTCCAGATCAAACAATTACATTTACTATATGAAGATAAAAAGAACTTTGACACTTGACTTCAAACTTCTTGCAAAATAGTTTGTCAGCCCTAATTGGTTGATCAAAATTTTAAAGCAAATAACTTTTAAAAAAATGCAATATACTTGTAACTTTCTGTATTTTGAAAATGAATTTAGCAATAAAGTCTGAAAATACTTTGAGGTGCACATGAACACTTTTAACACGTTCACTTCTGCAGATTCAGTGGAACTGTAAGGATGCGCTGAAGCAATTTATATAGCAGCACTAAAAGCAGTTTATGAAAATATTGCTACATGGAATTGCTTCACATTCATGAGCATATTTATCTCTCCACATTTACTGTTTTCTCCAGTAATATGAAGGTGCATTAGAATGGACTGGCCTGCTGCCTCAGTGTACCTTGGGATAAAACAAGCTCTGACCACCAAGAGGGCTGCAGCAGTAACGGTCCTGCTGGCCTTCCCACACTCTCTGTAGGACCTGATCCACGGCTCAGCACAGCAGCTTGGATTAGCCCCACGCACTTTTGTGGAGGGAAAGATTATCCAGACCTCCCTGCGTTCAGTGACAGGGTCTTAAGTCAGTCTAGCGTGCCAGCAGCCACCCGTCACCTAATCACACTCCCCAACTCATTTTTTTGTAATTAAGCAGCTTTTCTCTTACTGCTCCACGATGTCAAAGGTGTTTGTCATAGACTGGACGGGCTGATTGCTTTGGTCATGTATCAAACTGAGAAAGTGACACAACTTTAGGGTGGTTTTCACCTGCGTAAACCTTTTGAAGAATACAACACACTGAGAGTTAACTTTGAGCTATAAGTTCTTGTTTTACTGATTCAAAAGTTTAGCCATGTCAGTCGTTTTAAATGAAAATAATCCTTTCATTTTTTCATTGTTTAAGGTCAGGTTCTTTTTGTGTGACAGAGAAATGTCACACTGAGTGATACATGTTGATTTAATTTATAGAAGGAAATGTGTTTTTGGAGAAATGTGTGTGACTGGACACCTCGTCACTACTGATCGTGTTTGAATGTTCTGGCAGTGAGGCCATCTGAGTTGGGCTCCCCACCACCAATATCCCCCTCACTCTCCCCCTGCTTAGCGCCCAGAGGGCCTCTCTCTCCAGTCATGTGGAGCTCTATGCCCACTCAGCAAGTGCAGGCATATCCCACTTCCATCTGCCTATGACCTCACAGCCCCTGTTTGTTTAACCCCCTCTCCAAAAACTAACCTAATTATAGCTCTGTAGAACATGGATTCAGCGGATTCCCAGTGGATTTTGCCACTGTAGGTTTCCATGCAGCCAATGTAAGCCTCCAGCTCAGCAGTGACAGAATCATCGGCCATGTTTCAGTAAATCCGGTTTTTCACTTGTGTCTCTCCTCATATTATGTCAAGACATGCCCTGCCAGTTACATGTCTAGTGGGCGTATATGTGAACAAGGTGGTAACAGCTCCATGAGTGCGTTCTGAGTGCTCTTTTACGTCAGTGTGATGAGTGGAAAACTCATTTCACAAATATGGCTGGCAGGTTGACATTAGTGACATCACTAATTAACCTGCTGGACTGGCAGGACAACTCAGAGCAGGAGCACGCCTTCTGATCATACACCACATTCACCTAATCTCAAAGTTAAATCTGGAGCCTCTGCTGATGTAGACCTCAGAAATCACCTAACAGCATATTTTGAGCATAAAGGATAAATGGATGAATGAAGTTAGGGACTTTACCTATTTTTCTCTCTTGACAGTCAGACTGTATTGATTTGCTGTGGCTGGGATCTCCAGGAGACCCTTTGAGCTGAGCCTGGAGGGGCCTACTGTGGCCTGTCCAGCTCGAGCAGGCCTGTCCATAGTGGTGGGGCTGAGATTGACAGCAGAGCAGTGTGTGTGTGTGTGTGTGTGAGCATAGAGGTGCGGGGGGTGGGGGTTAATCTCCCTGAACTGGGGCAGATGTTGTTAACGAGCTCCTCTCAGGTCGACTCCCTGCGTGGGAAAATGGCATCAAATCCTCCTGGGGTCAGGGCTTTTGGGCTGACCCACTGAGAGCCATCCCTCTCCACTGCACCGTCCTCTCAATCCCTCTTATTCACTCACCCACTCATTCACTCCTTCGCTGACAGCACTCAGCAGAGACACTAGAAAATCACATTTGACCATTTTTATACCTCTCCTCTTTTTAAGTACATCCACAATTTCAGCTCCTTGCCTGAACATACGTGAGCATCGACAGACATGTTCCATGATGAAAATGTCTCATTAATGATAGCTGTGGTTGTATCCCCATTGCATTACACAACCACAAGGAATGTTGAGTGGGAAATGCTTCAAAGACAAGCATGCCGCTTTTCAAGAAACTGTGTCCGCCCAACAGAACTTGTTTATGTCACTGGAAACCAAATAATCAGAATTGGGACTTCGGAGTTTTGAGAGCCTAAGTGACACAGTCATGTACATCAGAACACTTTAAAGAAAAAAAAAAAAAATCAGGCTTCGTGAAGGGTCTGTTCTGCATGTGTTTGCCTTTGATGTTGCTACAGATCATTATTGAGAAACACCCGAGACCTCGATTTGAAAGAGAGGTGAAATTTAAGCCTCTGGTTAAATATGATATATGTAAAACAGGAGTCACTGTCACCTGGATAATATTGTCCTACATATTAACACTATTACTTGCCATGTCTGAAATAGAATTAATTTAAATGGCAAATCTCTTTAGGATTGCATGTCAGCATGCCTGCTTTAGGATTTATTTTGACTTTGCTTTTAATGTGAGGGTCATCCATTAAGGTGTCTGAGTGAAGGTGTGTTTACTTTGTCCCAGCAGGTGTGTGTGAATATGAGACTTTTCAAATATGAGACAGGATTACAGGCTTTTTGTCCCAAACAAAACAAATACTAATCACACAAACATTTGAAATGGGAGGATTCTGGATGTATATATAAAGAGTTCTTCCGACGAGGCTCCTTTGACGTTTTGTTCAACTAAGCATAGCTGAGGTTTACTTGAACTTGTTTTTGCTTGTAATTGTGGAGAAAGGAAGTAGCTTAAAACCACACACATGAAGAGGCATGGAACCAAAAATGAAACTGGAATAAGAGGCCTCATCCTGAATAACCTGTAAGGAAAATTGCATACAAACGGCTGCTTCTAATGTGTGTATTAGCTCAGGCACCAAATGAGGCTCGCCTAGTGTAAATGTGTGTCTGCTGCAGATGGTCCCTTTTTATTTTTACTTTGTCTATGAACACTGGAGTATGTAGCATTGCCTTGATTTGCCAAACAGGCGTTCTGACCCCACTTCTCACCTGTTTTTGAACCCTAGAAAAACAGGCCAAGTGTGCATAGATGAGACCTATATATGCCTAAGGGTAGCAAAGTCAGTATGGAACTGCTGCACGACAATGCAGAGTCTGGGGCTAAGGAGTTAAGTGGGCAACAAGAGGGGAAGATTAGGCCTTTCATTTCGGCCACAGATATTGATTAGTGTTTGTTGAGGACAGTGAGAAGGAACACAGATTGACATATACACAATGGCCATGCAGTGCCTCTGTGCCATCTGAAGCCCTCTGATCATATGTCTGTTGTCAGGCGCTACATTCATCTAGAATGCACATAATCTGTACTCGTGTGTGCCTTCTGCAAACACCCGCTATCCGAAACAAAAAGTTGAGCATGATGGTAAAAAATATGTTGTCAAACAGTTTCAGAGATTTATTCCCCCGGGGGCACTATTCAGATTTAGGGCACTTTATCTTTTAGTGTTGGCCAGTCTGTATGGTGTGTGTGGTTTATGAGAGTGTAACCCTGGGAACATGGGGGGAGGTGGAATACACTGGGCTACGGGTCAGTCCTGACTGACTCTGTCACTTATTGATTAGTTGCCATGGAGAGTTAGCTAGGCCATCTCATCTCAGAGGTGTGTCCCCGAGGGCCAGCAGCTCGGCCCAGATGAGCCTGTGGAGGCTTTGTTTGCAGGGGGTCCCTCCGTGTGTCTATCTGTGTCCACTGTGTGGGTGAGCGTGTGACCTCGATAACTCTCACTTCTACTTTCTTCATCCTCATCGCTCCTCCTTGGCTCCCTGGGGTACTTTTTCTGAAAGTTTAGGCAATATTCCCCTCACTGGCTGACCCTCAGTGGACAAATTCCCAGCTAATGTGCAATATCATTCATAAAATGCATCAGTGATTATGCAGACACCTACACCCATGGGACCTGTAATAATGGGAATTGTAAATAAATTGTCCAAACTTATTGAGCTGTGAAATGTCTTTCATAGCCGCTGGATTTGCCTACTGATATGATCCTCTCTCATCTCTGTTCTCGTATTGTCCTTGTTTCCATTAAACTTCAGAGACAAGAATTGCATGCACTGATGCAGGAGAGAACCGCATGTTCAGCATTCAGTGATGCCAACGTTGCACCTGCAGTGTCTGACGACTCTCCCTAGCAGGGGGCGGTAGCTTGGGGTGGTGCGTCCTGAGAAGGTTCAAGAATACAGGTAAAGAACAGGACATTATGTCAGTACGTTTCTGAAAAGAATGCAGAAAACACCTACATCTACCAACCTTTTCGACTGTTTTCAATCTAACCTTTTTTTTTAATTTTCACACTTCCTGTGATTTTAATTCACATACAACATCTGAAGCGTCCTTGAAAGATAGTGTTTTGTCTGATAAATTGTAGATTTTTTTCCTATTTGTTAGAAATATTTGTTTAAATTGTATATAAGTAATGCATATTTAATCAATTACCGTAGGTTTACTAAACCTATTTAATAGAGAAAATGAAGATAAATGTAATATTAGTAACTGACATCTTGTAAAACAAAGTACTCCTTTCCATTCATCCAACTTTACTGCTGTAATTAGTGCAAATACAGTATATGTGTAGTAATCTGTCTAAAACTTATTTGTAGCCTGACTAATTAATCAACTTATTGTGTTTCCTGTGCCATTTGACTTCTTTTTAGCATTGTCATAGTATTTACAGATCTTAGAAATCAACTTGGTGTATACAATCCTATCATAATTGGCAGAGACAATGGCCAAAGATGGGACAAAAGACGCAAGTGGTAATAAACTGAAATTGTCCTTTAATGCTTTTCTTATTTACATTTTATGGCAGGTTGTAAATAAAGATATGCCTTGACTGTAATTTTCACTGTAACTTGTTCATTTATTGACAGAATAATGCTAACTTCTCCACTGAAGAATGTGCGCACAAACTTTTTAACCCGAAACTTGACGACAGGCCCCCACTATCCCTCCCTAATATCACACCTTGGATGCATAAACATGCCTGTGCTCCACACATCACCCCACCCCAGGGGGTCCCGCATGGCTTTAGTGCTGCACTGTGACACCAATCAGAGGAGATGGCGGGCTCCTTTGTCATGCAAACACCAATCGCTTCTTGTCTTATTCAAATGTCTGCCCTCTCTCATTCTACTCTCCCTCACTCTCGCTCAACCCTTACTCCGCTTCACCCCCAACCGTTACCCTTCCACTCCCCTACCCCCGACTCCAGCCTTCTCAGTCTCTCCCTACTTCTCAAGTCCAAGTAAATCCTCTGTGAGTGAAGAAGGAGCCTCCGGGTCCGGCGCTCCCGAGGCAGGCCTCTCTCCTGGGGGTCAGCCTGTGTCTCTGTGCATGGGGCTGTTTCCAGGCCCAACCAAGTCTATTTCATATTCAAATGTTACAATCAGGCCTCTGACCCACAGGGGGCTCTTTATGGTTGCGGCCCCAGGTCACAGGGTCAAGATGGTGATTTAATAGCTCAAGCAGAGGAAAGAAGCGGGGGAGCCAAGTGATTTAGGGGATGAATGAGTAATAAAAAAGCATTTTTCCTAAGTTGTCATGTAAATTTCAATCCGTATTCAATATGAGGCTCCCTCCACATTAGGGGCCTTCCTCAATGGCTTTCTAGTGGACTTCAGTCATTCAAAATTAAGAAAGTCCATTTTCTGCCTTTACTCTTGACTTGTGCTTGGTGTAAACAGTAGCGGATGATAGAGCGGCACAGGATTAGTGACGAAGATAAGAAGACGTTAGAGAGTCATCATGCTTGTATGGTGCCACTGTGTCTCAGATGTCCTCATGTTCTGGAGTGGCCTGTTATTCCTGTCCCTAAGGGTGTGTTCCCAGCACAGCAGCTCCAGTAACATAGGCAGGTCTGTGTGATTATATATGTATTAGTGACAGAGAACAAGCCAGAGTGTCTACTTGTTTGTACACAGGGTAATTGGGGCTGTTTCTACAGGTGGACACTGGAGGCTTCATCAGCACTTAGACTTTGAATAAATTGTGTTCAGTAGAGGTAGGTGTATCGTTATTGGCATCAGGGAGTTGACTTTTTTACCTCACTGCGGTGTGTCTCACACCAAACTGACTCACCTAAACCACTAAGATGCTGCTCCACAGCGTTAATTACAATGAGTCCAAGTTCAGTGATTTCTGCTCAGGTTCTCTAAATCATGGTACTTATAGTTTGAGCCAGGTAGAATGTTCCTTATTTAAATATTTTGTGCGTAAATCCACAGAAGCAAATATTCCAATGGTAAGAAATGAGATTCATAAAATCAGAAACTGCTTGATGAAACAGTCATGGAAGGTAAACAGAATGAGTTCACAGCTCTTGACTTTTTGTCCCGTCAAATGATGGAACGATTACAAAAAACATCTTTTTTTTTTAGTACACATTCAGTAGCTACAAAAACAAAGATGTAGACTAACAGGGATACTAACAAAATAATTTAACTAACTGAAATAATAATAACCATAAAACAAAATTAAAGCTCACAATAGCAGCCCAAAACAGATTCATTTTTGGTTTTCAACTTGATATGCACTGTGGCTGCTGTTCCACTATATTGAAGTGAAAATAAGATGATACAGTAAGACAATAGGTACATTTTTTTAGTAAGCAATAGTTATTTATATTTGATGCAATGTAATATGTCGTAAAACCTTTCTTGGATTCTATAAATCAAACCTGAACTCAACAAAACATAAATAAAAGTATCCTAACTATAAAATACAAGCATGCGCATTCTTAAAATTAAATGTAAAACTAACTGAAAGACAAAAACTAGTAAATTTCAAAATTACAGTAACTACATCAGACAATGTAGTACAACCACAAAGAAAAACAGTCAAAATGTTCACACATTCACTGATCTTAAATTTTTGGCACTGAGGCAGCAGCAATTATGTATGTGACAAGCCATAAAAACTATGCAAAGCAATTCCACTTTGATTTTAATGAGACAAACATTCACATCCACATGTTGAATGAGCAGTAGCAGAGGGCAGCGTGATGGGAGCGGAGGGGCCACTACAGGGCAAGGTAGGGCAAGCCTGAGTGGGCACAGCTGTACCTCAGTCATTACTGCTTCTCTACTGGTTTAGAAGAAAAGGGTTGCTCCCGCCACATGGCCACTCTGCCACGCCCGTCCCCCGTCTCCTGCCACACACACCCAGGAAGGCCTGGTAGCGCCAGTTTGCACTCCTCTCACGTGTGGCAATGCATTGGAGCAAAACAGCGAGGTGCTGAGGTGGAGGCGAGGATGAGGGGAAGGTTGGATGGGCGTAGCGGTTCAACCAGGGTAGGGGGGCTCTGTTCCTTCCTCTCTTATCTCCCGACTGACCATTCTTTTTCTCATCCCCTCCTCCCCCGCGGCCCCCCGTCGGCCCCCCCCCCCC
>JAQQAE010002586.1:0-21954 GCA_029823295.1 Pseudamia nigra | reverse complement strand
AACGGATTAATTGGTTTTACATGTATTCCTATGGAAAAAGTCACTTCGGATAACAACTGATTCGGATAAAGGCCGTGACGCCGGAACGGATTGTCGTCGTTATCCGAGGCACCACTGTATATAACATTTCCACTGCATAGAAGACACAAAAGCTACACAAACAGACACAAACTAACACATAACATTACAAAGTAACCCACGCACTGAAATCTCCAAAAAATATACATTTAAATAATTTAAAAATAGCCACCAGATAGTCATAGATCATAAATAGTTGATGTTATACTAATAAATAACACAGTCTATTTTGAGAGGTAGTGGTTTACTGATTAAGATATTTCATGGCCACATGGATGAATGGTTTTCTTTACAAAAGGGACTTGACATATCGTTTTGCTATATGCAATGTACATATAAACCAAACTAAGCAGAGTCTGTAGAGGTGAGCTTGCATCAGTATTTGAAATCTGGACTGCTGTGATACTGCAATCATGTAAAAAGTGGAAGCTGAACTATGGCCACATCTATGGAAAAGGCTCTGGTGACTTGTGGTTGTAGTTGTCAACACAAACACTCAGGTCACAGATGTGGCCCTTTCTGGTCCACACCTACTGTACAAATCCCTCTTGTTAGTAAAATTATTAGGTAACTATAATGGTAACCTGTAACAAGGTCTGGCACTTCCCGTCATTATTAATGCATCAGTTTGTGCCTTTTCAGTATAAGTTTACGATGGGACCATTAAAAAATATTTTAAAATGTCAGAAAAATGAGAAAAAAATGGACAAAAATGAGTAAAATAACCAAGAAAATGAACAACAAGCAACAAAATGAAGAACGATGAGCAAAGTAAGCAATAAAATTAACCAAAAAAGAAGAAAAATAATACCTAAAAGCAACAAAATGAAATAAATGAGCAAAAGAATTGACAAAATGAACAAAGGTGAATATAAAATGAGCCAAATAATCAAGGAAACGAACAAAATGGCCAAAAACAAACCACGACACAAAAATAAATTATTGTCATATGTCCTCAATGCATTTGTTTGTGCCTTTTTCGTACAAGTTTGTAAAGGGATCAAAATATTAAGAAAATTAAAAAATGAACATAACAAGCAACACAGGAGCAAAGGTGAGCAAAATAATGAAGAAAATGAATAAATGGTCCAAAAAATGAACAGAAATGGGCAAATAAACAAAGAAAAAGCAACAAAATAATCCCCACAGTGAACAAAATCACTTAAACAAATAAATGAATGAAATAATGGACAGCATCACAAATGAATAAAATAACAAACAGAGTAACCAAAAATCAACACATTTCTCTCATTTGTGATTCAGATTCTAAAACGATAAACAACAAAAATAAAGAAAAAAAAACTAAAATCAAAGCTGATTGAAACAAAAATGATTTTATTGAAGGGACAATTTAAAAAGGAAATCCCTGAAGTCTTCACTAAATACCAAAAAAACAACACTATGACCAAAGTAAATCAATATGAATCATAAAAAGTACAAACCAATGTTACTATCATTTTATACCAGAAGTCCACTGACTTAAAGAAGCTCAGTATTGATACTTTTTCTCCTTTAGAGTGATCAAAACAATACAGTGCGCTTGAAAATTTGCATTTTAAATACGACCATCATGATGAAGCTCAAATTGCAACATGAAGGAAGAAAAAGAAAGAAACCCATTTTCGAGTGAAGGAAGTTGTTGAAGTAGACACTGTTAACGTAGAAACCCGTCTCTGAAAAGATCTCTTTAAACCTTAGAGATCAACAATGCATGGTTTTACAGAGAATTAAATGCATTTGGTGAGGAAGGTAAAATGTTGGGCTGATTTATTAGCCACAAAGATATGTTTAATCCCAGTGTACAGTACATGCATAGATATGTTATATCCAGATGTAGGGGCTGAAGGCCACAATAAATCTACTTCAAAGCTTAAAAACCAAATGACAAACATTTGTTTGTGGACACTATCAACAGTCCAAACCTAATCCACTACAGTGGTCAGAACCGGAGCAATCACACTTAAACCGGTTGAAAAAAACAGGTGAGTAGGGAAAACAGTCATATTTATAGACCAGCCAAGAATATTTAATAAAGAATACAAAGATGAACATGTCGTCCTTAAACCAAACTTCATTTTTAAAGTTTAGTACTAAAGCTAAAGTACTGCAAAAAAATGATTGAAATGTGAGCTATGCAAGGTTTTGTAGCTTTAACCTTGAGATTATCTGAGGGACAGGCCCTTCAGTACTGTACGATGACAAAGACCAAGCCGCAATCTTATTCAAAGGACATGGAGGTTGTAGGACCATGCATACTGTAAAATTGTGTTTAAAAACTTGTAATTACATGCCACTAGTGCCATAGTAAGATGTGAATACCTGTATGTCTTTGCCAAATGTACAACACTGTTTCCAAAAATGCTGGGTCATGTAGTAAAACATAAATAAAAGCAGAAAGTTATGATTTTCAAAACCTAAACATCATATGTTTAATTGAAAACAGCACAAATACAATATATTGAGTCTTCAAACTGAGAAATTTCATGTTTTATGAAAATGAGATCTTTTCATATCCAGTCATCTTACTAACCAATTGTCTGTTGACCTAATGAACTGAGAGACATTCCAACAAGTGCTTCAAGCATTTCCATTCTTTTCCTGCCGGTGACTCAACATTTTTGATGCATGCATGAAACAGGCATCAAATTCAAAATGGCTCAAACTACCTATGTTCCCTGGCCAAGATCTGAACATTGTTGTCCTCAAACAACCGCTTCACAGGCGAATGGCCTAACATGGCCTCAGGACAGGACTCCACAGTCTACCTGCATCTCAAGGACAAAAAACATTTTTTTGAGGACAACAATGTTCAGATCTTGGCCAGGGAGCATAAGTGGTTTGAGTGAGGAATTAAAGAAGCCATTTTTGTGAATAGGGAACAATTCTCTCTGAGTAGAGGCGGAGGCTTCAGATAACATCTTTCACCTGTTTACCGCTCAGTGCTGGAAACTCTACCCAGCCAAACTTCAGTAAAGTTCCTGGGTCACTCACACCCTCCTCGGTTACCATCCACAGAGTGAAACTGTCAACGACCCTCCCCCCACACTCCTACATTGTTCAGGGACAGAGACCCTAATGACTCTGTAATGACCCTCGCCCAGGTGAAACTAACACCTTTTAGGATGAAAGGGTGGAGTCCTGAGCCACAAGTAGAAATTCTGGTTGCCTGCATGAGTTTATTTAGAACTGAAGAAGCTTCCTGGATAGGTAGTGAAACATCTTCAAACCAAAATTCCAGTCCAGTCGATAGAAGGAAAACCTCACGCCTTGGATACCATAACCTGAATGCCTGAGAATCTTCAGATAATGTCACTCATGAATAAAGTTCTTCAAATCTCACACCCTTCGTGTCTTATCTACAGAACAAAATGATTAGAAAAAGCTTAAATAAAAAAAACTCTTATTGTGGTGAATAAAGTTCAGAAGTCCTTTAAACATAATGTACTTTCTAACAAAGACTTGCCATTAATGTTAGAAGTCTTTTCTAATTTCAAAAGTTAAATATCTTTAAATTATCAGCCATGAAATGTGTTCTTGTCCAATGTTATGACCACCTGTCTTGTTATGATCAGGTTTCATTAGCTTTTCACCCAAAAGAAACATGTTAGACCTTTATAATCACCAACACTTTGATTATTTTCCCAGTAACGTAGTCTAATGCAAAGTATAAATAAGTTGGAGTCAGAGGTATCAGATTATGATTACAGTCTTTTTATTTTAGTTTTAATGTCTGAGGGGAATTATTGATGATTTTATCTTGTTTCATTGCTACCTTTTCAGCATCAAGATCAGCTTCAAATTAAATAGAGGCAATAATAGAAAGGTTGTGTCCAGTCGTGCACATCCCACATGCACAACAAATGCATATAAATATAAATGAAATCAAAGATACTGGGTATATTACACATTTCCTATTTCATTTAATCTTTGAGGGGTTTAATAGTCTTTATATTAATATGACATGAGCTTCAGTTAGCTTTGAACTCAAACAGACAGCAGAATGTCCTTCAAAAAGCTTATTATACTTTGAGTACATCTCAGACCCTGTGCATTTTGAGCTTTACTGCAGGGGAATCAGCTTAAGTTCTTTAATATTTCCATTTCTTTCCTTCTTAATGTGTTTAATGTGTTTAATGTGCATCAGTTGTCTTGTGCAGAGGAAGGTTGGGTACAGAGTCAGTAGCCCTATTAGTGCTACAACCATTACTGAACAAATCCATATTATGGTAAGAAACAGTTAGGTAAAGAATGTGGAAGAATTTGAGGACACCACCCGTATTTAATATGTTAAAGCATATTAAAGCTGTCTTTATATCACCTCAGTGTAAGGAGATCAGTTATGGATGCACCCAAACTGAGGTCAAGTTGATCTCACTGATGTTGTGTAAAGCTGGCTGCGCATAAAGAATCATGATCATGATCAATAGGTGGCGGAAATTACCAGGCGTAAGTTGTGGTGGCAATCAGCAGCTGTGTGCAAGGTACGTTCAATTGTGTGTACCAGACGACTGGACCCATGGGGTCGAGTGGGATCAGTCATAATTCTCTATGTGCGGCTCGCTTAACACAAGCAACAGAGTTTGTTTGCATCCATAACTGAACTCCTTGTTCTAAGGTGGTACAAAGCAAGACAGCTTTAATATGCTTTAAAATATGAAACACAGGTGGTTTACTGCAAATTAAAGCTGCAGTAGACCAAGGAGCAGCTCTTGCTCTTCATTTCCTGAGACATCACGAGAACTAGTCATCATAGAGATTGATGGATTTAGCGACTGCACTTGGGGTCACATTCAGTGTTCTTCAGATTTTTCAGATTGACTGACCCTTTATTAAAGTAATACTGAACTGTCTCTTCTCTTTACTTAACTGAGTGTTCCTTGCCATAATATGAACTCTATTTGTACTGCAGCTGTACTATCACTAATAGTATCACCTCTTCTGTGCAAGACAGCTGAAGGCAAGAAATAGCACAAACTAACTCTTGACAAGGCACACCTGTGAATTGAAAAGTTTAAAGGTGACCACCTCACAAATCTGATGAGAGAATGCCATGAGTGTGCAAAATTGCCATCAAAGTAAATGTTGCTACTTTGGACAATGTACAATACTGAATATGTTCTAGGTTGTTTTATATTGGCAACATAATTCCATATGTGTTCTTTCCTAACACCAGATTGTTACCTGATTGTTTTTTTCTTATATTCTTTCTGTCTGTGATGGGTGGATATACATTCATCTTGCACACTTCTAATCCTTTTAAGTCATATTTATGTAACATTTGCATGCAAAGTTTCAGTGCGTCATCACATGCTGAGGAGCTGATGTCTCTTTAACACTGAAGTGGCTGCAATGGGTGGTTCAGCTGTGGCTGTGATGGGTGGTGCCACAGTTTTTTTCCTGTTCTCTCCAGGTGACACAGTTTGCACAACATGCTTTATTCCCTGATGACTTCCCAGCTAAACACAACAGCTCGCTCTCTGTCATTTACACAGGTGCATTCAGTGTTTACACTGTGCAACCTGAGTAACCATACACACATGCATCCGCACCTACCTTTATAAAACCACACACAAATGCATGGACAATTACTTTGACCTCAATTAAGAGACACAACCTGAAAGATGAATAAAGATGGAAATCAGTGAGCTCAGCATTGTACTTTGTATCTTATGCAAGCTATAAATAGTGCAAAATAGAAAGATGGATATTTCTGTGTGCAGACTGATGAGCCATGTGCCAGTCCACCTGTGAGGTTTGCGTTTAGTAGCCATGATCTATTCTCATATTAACTGTGCTAAAAGTGGGAGCTGTGTTCTGGGCCACACTCATGTAGGTCACAAGCAGTTCAGGCAAGTTTAAAAGCATTATTCACTGCTTTCCTGTCACAGCCACTGGGAGTTTTTTATAATTCCCCCAGCTGCTACTTTCATTTCCCCAGTTCCCACCGTGGTCACATCAAACACTCCTGGCCTGGCGTTTTGGGTGCTTGCTCCGTTTTACTGCGTCCTGTTTGTACTCCAAACTGTGGAGAGACCTAACAACATGTACAGTAGGTGCAGACAGATATTTGTGTGTGCAGTGTGTATGTGTTGGTCTGTGTGAGTCACAACAGGTGCACCTTTGTTGCATCCTGTTGGACAGCTGCTGCCCAGCCTGTTGTCTCTTCTGTCTAGCATCACTAGAGCAGCTCTGTTCTTTCAGGAAGCATTTTGTAATGCAGCCTGTTTTAGACTTTTCTGCTCTGTGGCCAACCACTGAACATTTGACCTTTTGTTTGTGATGAAAGATTAGGTCAAAAAATGCTGGCGTTGATCAGAAATAAGAGACTATCCAGAAAAGGAGTAAACAGTACACGAATTTACCATAGATGATGTCAGCATGAATATGTTTGTTGTCATGCCTCAGTATAGTCAACTTCTATACATCCCATATATGTTTAACAGACAACAATATTTAATTTGTTTAACAGGGATCATGCACAAAAACATAAGGCCAAATCCACAAAGGTTGCACTGCACCTGTTAGTGGTGTCAGCAATTACGGGTTATAGCACAGCCAGTCTACCCCTTTTTTGTGGCCTAGTCACTAAAGATTCAGCACTAATGATATGCAGGCACAAGAATGCTCATGAAGTGCTGCAGCTGAGTGCTGTTTGCTTGTCTTATGTCAGAGTCCAGTGTTTCTCTGCACACAGACTTGTATGAAAGGGAACCTTTAGAAATTGCCAAGTTTAAGCTGATTCTGTAGTAAAAATACACATTGGCTCATTAAGACAGCAGAGTGTGGGAGACTTTTGTGTGCTCATTGTGGTTATACCTGCAGGAACAGTGATGTGTTGCGTTGTGATCTGTCAAAACACAACAGGAGAATTGACTGCACATGTTTGCTCTGATTTTGGTTCTGTCACTGCGTTGGCTGGTTGGAAACTTTGTCATCCTCACCTGTGTTACATTGTGTGCTTTTATGCACACTGTAAAACACTGATGGAGATGCCATCCACGTTCACCTGTTGGACCATGAGTCACAGGTACTGAAGCACCACCTCTTCAGTATGCAATGAAAAATTGTTTATGGCCTCTGTCATTTTTTTCTCTGTTGTGTGATTCAGATGCTGTTGGTCAGTTCACTCTTAACTGTACACCTCGCGTCACTTTAGCCCATATGTTAAAGGAGCACAAACCTTTTCTGGATCTGGCCCTTAATCTTACAGGCAAAAGAATGTATTGCACTAGATTTGGCCACTAGTTTCCATCCGTAGTCCCTGGGCAGGTGAGCTCAAATATGGAACAAATACATACAGTATATACAAGATGCTCACTACAGTTCACAATTTAAAACCAAGCAGCAACCTCTGTCCCTGAAGTGCAAGTCAAATGTGGAAGTATCAAAATCTGCAGTACCTTTAATACCCACTGTGGGCTGAATCCAAAAATGATTCAATCCTCACAGAGTCCCATGTTATAATGTCCAACTTTAGAGCAGAAATGAACATGTTTATGGCAGACTAGAAATGGTTCTGGTCTCTATAGTTTATTTCCAACTGTAAATACTGTATGAGCCAGACCCCAACATTTGTGCATATTTAAAGGCATAGGTGCTTTGATTGACAGGTTTGATTGAGTCAGAGGCTTCATTGTTTCTTTTAACCCACTTAAATTAATATAACACCCTACTTCTAAGCCCATTTTTTATATCAGACTGAATACCCAGCTGGGCACCCGGAGGTCCCTGGTTTCAGCTTCAAACTGGCTCTTTATAAACCTGTTGGTAGCATCATGGGGGATTTATCTATCTTTTATCTACAGTCTATGGATAAAACATGCAGGCACAGATTGAAAGCATGAAAGCTCATAAAACACATTCATACACATTCGTTCATTTTCCAAATAATAAAGTTCTATTCATATTGACATAAAATTGTTTGTTTACTTATATAGACAGTGTTTAAAATAAGAAAAGGCATATAAATCTGTAGATGGTTTCATCCTGTGAGGGAGCTGACTCCATTCCTTATTGGCTTTAAATGAAAAGACGGATGTCTAGATGCAGAGTTTCTTTCAGTGATTCACCATTGGTTCTCAACTTATACATGTATATTTTAGAGATTTTATCTTATGTTGGATTTTAATTGATGAGCAATAACTGTTGTAATGTACCGTATACATTTAAAAGATGAAGCTACATTGCTGTTTGTGTCTCATCATTTTGGCCAGTTTTGTTCATTTTATGGATCACTTGGCTCATGGCTCATGCTTCTTTTGTTCATTTTGCCTGGTTTGAATTCTGTAAAAGTGGGTTGTGACTTGATGACTGTGGGAGCATGCAGCTGATGCCCTCAATTAGACTCTAATAAGTCAACATTTTGTATTTATTAAGCAAAAGACAATGAGGTACACTTTTGGTTTTCTGTCCAAGACTTTTAAAGGCCTGGTTATAAACCAGTCTAACTGGTTTCAAGGTTGTTTCACCTGCTTGAAATGAGTGTTTTTTTAATATAGCACACCTGGAGACACATACTGCACTTCAGTGTGTTTGCTGTCTTCTTAAAGTGTGAGAGTTGGGTCTAAAATCGCACCGAAGTATCTGCCTGCTTCTTGGTTGTTTAATTTTTGTAATTAACAAAAACATGTCTATCAAATTCAAAGTGTTTTATCTTGATGAGATATGAGCGTACCTGAATTAAGGACAACAGGGTAAAAAAGCCATACAGTACATGCTTTCATGAGAAAATTTGCACAGGCCCCGAACCTCATGCGTCATTTGCAGGAATGTTATATCTCTTAATGATAGCAGACGACTAACATTATCTCAGGGGTGAAAAATGAGCACTAAATGAGCTCCTCTTGGCTATTAAGCTAATTCAACATGTTGAGGAGCTTAGTGTGGTGGTTCGGTGGAGAAATCTGGTAAATAATTAGACAAAATAAAGTCAAACACCTGTAAGGGGAGCAGGCAATGGAAACAGGGTTGTAGAAAATAAATTACCGTATTTTCCGGGTGTTAAGTCGCTCCGGTATGTTAGTCGCACAAGCCAAAAAATGCATAATGAATTAGAAAAAAACGAGTATTAGTCGCTCTGCAGAACAGGTCACATTTATTCCGGGAACAAGCATCAGGCGCGCGGCCGCAGAAGGGAGAGCTCACAGCTCGCCTCCTCTAGCAGCTGTCAATGTGTCAAACACCCTATAGTCGAATTTATTCAAAATACAAGTCACTCTGATGTATTTGTCGCTCCCCTCGCCACACTATGCAAAAAACAGCGACTTTTAATCCGGAAAATACAGTAAATGGAACGTTGAAATAAAAGTAGAAGTGTAAGTTAGGTTATCCTGTATAATTTTGATAATACTTAAATCTACAAGCATTACTTCAGTTTGTCTTAAAACATCTTATTTGGACATTTCTGAAAATGTTTTAAATACTAGATATGAAAGCATAAATAGGATAAGTGCCCAGTAGTAAATGCACCGATAAGTGACACTAATATTATTCATTAATGTCACATATACTAAATATAATATAAAAGTTAAATGTAAATGTACATACATGTACATATAAACCAGAGAACAGAGTTTACATTATGACTCCTTTGGGTTTGTTGAAGCAATAAATATGCTTTTGCTAGGATTTGAAAAAAGTTAAATCCTGGAGCCTATCCCAGCTGACTTGAGCGAAGGCAGGGTACACCGTGGATGAGTCGTACTTACTTTTGCTAATTTTAGTTTATTTTGATACATTTTTGTTAATTTTTTGGTTTAGTGTCTTCATTTTCTTCACTGTTATACACACTCCTGTGCTTTTCTTGCTTATTTTCTTCATTTTCTTTTTTATTTTCTTCATTTTCTTGACTGTTATGTTCATTTTGTTCACTTTCTGGTTTATTTTCTTCATTTTCTGGATTGTTATACTCATTTTTGTGCATTTTCTTGCTTATTTTGTTCAGTTTATTTGTTTTTTCTAATACTTCAATACTCCAATACTTCAATAATTCAAAATACTTGTGAGAGCTACAAGGTGCAGAAAATAAGAGATATATCACTTCAATATACAGGCACTTTATCGTTTTTGAGTCACATTACATATGCATATGTTTTGCAGGATATTCCACATTTTGATGAAAATGGCTTCAATTAATTATGTCATAGGCTGGGATCAGTTATCGCTTTGATAAACGGCTCTGGTGAAGTCACCGTGCATGAGGATGTGTGTTTTTGTGACATGAGGACTGATGCTCTTCATCTGAGCTGGAGGAAACATACCTGATTTGCATTTTATCTTTGGTAACATTCCAAAAGTTTGCGTAGTATTTGGATGACGGTTTATTGGTATGCAAAAAAGGAGGATGAACACAAAGGGCAAAATGATGATTTGATACCTTTTATAACTTGGGAGAAGAAATGCATGGTGAATAGTGAAAGGATATGGACATTAGGGGAATTTTTATTCAGGCATCTCTGGGTCCTGGAAATGCTGATCACTGAACACTTCATTTTCTGTGTTATGATGTTAATCCATCAGTTTGTGCTTTTACTGCACAGTTTGTGCATTTACTGTGGAGAAAAAAAATGAAAATAAGAAGAAAAGTCAAATAAAAATATAAGAAAATCACTAAATACTTTTAAAAAAATCCATGAAAATTAGCCGCATAATTAAGAAAATTCTCAAAAATTAGCTCGACAAAGAAAAAAAAACTGCCATTACTTATGTAAAGCAGGGTTTTTATAGACAACAAGCTTATGAAAATACAAACAAAAGGTACACATACAAAAAGTACTCACCCACTTTCATGTTTTATTGTTATTGCAGTATAAATTGAATCATTGCCACTATAATTTAGCTTTTTTAAAACAATTATTTACAAAAACAACCCTTTAAGGTGAAGATGAACGTATATTCCTACAATGTGATATAACGTAATTAAAATATTAAATGAAAAACAAGCATTTGCCTACTGTAGGTCTTAGCCCCCTTTAAGTCAATATTCTACAGATGTAACCTCAACCCCATTTTAACATTTTTACCCCATTCTTATTTGTAAAACTGCTCAAACTCTGTCATGTTGATGGTCATCAGGAATGAACAGCCCTTTTCAAGTCCACCCCCAAATTCTCTTGGTTTGAGGTCTGGGCTCTAACTTAGTCTCTCCAGAACATTGATAGTGTTGTCTTTAAACCGTTTCTGTGGAGTTTTTGCTCTATGCTTCAGGTCATTGTCTTTCTGGAAAATAATTCTTTCAAATTGTAGCTCTCTTGCACACTGAATCAGGCTAACCCCTAATTTTTCCCATAACTTCGCTGAATTCATTCCACAATATGGTCTGTTTATGATGATGTCCAGTGTTGGGGACCCTGCATTTAGTTTGATCACTGAAGAATACAACTTTCCTCTTATCGGATCCAAGACCCTTCTTTCACTTGACCTTTAACAATACCTAGGCAGATTTATACATGCACCATTAACTGAACTCTGGGGGATATTCAGTGACATGGGAAGATTTTTCAAAATAGTCCTTGCAAACTTTAGGAGATCAAACCCAGGCCCATAAATTTTCCATGTTTCAATAAGCTTAAACTGTAGCAAACTGCCAAAACACCCAATGAACACAAGGTACACAACTGAAGATGTGGTGCATGGGAGGAAACCAAATGGTCTTTAACAAAACTCAATCAAGGCAAGAACTGTGCTGAATCAATTGGGATTACGACAACTACTCCTATTAAGTAATGTTTGTATTCATATTGCGACTTAAACAATTAAACATCCTTTTTCAGGAGTTACTTGGACTGTTCTTTTTTCTTCATGGTGTAGTGTAGTATAGTGTAGTGTAGTTGATGCCAGGTACTCTATACTGACAGTGAATACTATGGTGACTGGATCTTGCTACTATCACTTTATTCAGTGCACTCAGATGAGCTCTATTTCACTAATGAAATGGTTTAACCAGTAACAATTGGCATCACTAGGCTTGACTCGGGGTGAATACTAATGCAAACAAATATTTTCTATCATATATATTTTTTGAGTAATATTATTTTGCACAAATCTGATTTCGTTTTGACATTTAAAAGTTGTTTTTTGTAAATTATTGCCAAAAAAGACAACACAGTACACAGACAGTGATTCAATGTACAGAGAAATGAAATGTGAAAACAATCAAGCTGGTGAATACATTTTTTTATATTGGCAGTGAATGTTTTATTAGGGGACAAACACATATTTTAGTATGATGATTTGATGAATGCCCCCTTGAAATGTCCGCCTGTGCTCTCAATAACATTCCTGTCAGTGGTCTGCAGTTGGATCATGGAGATGCAGGGTCTCCGCTGGCGTCCAGGGTCGCCTGCAAGAAAGACAAGGAGCAGATGGTGGTCTTTGTCATTCCCTCGTCTTTTCAGCCTCCTGGCAAGCCTCACCACCTCTCTCTGCCTCTTTCCCTCTCTCTCTCTCTGCACCGCAGCAGCATTGCAGGCGTCTGAATGGACCCCAACCTCTGCAATGCAAGCAGCCTCATAGGTATGGACCTCCACAACCAGATGGTGAGATTATTTGGAGCAATTAATTCTTTGAGCGAATCAGTGGGAACATGTTTGCAGCAGAGATTTGGGGGTGAACGCTTGAATGTGTTGAATGACATTCCTCCTTAAAGTCCCTCCATGAAAAAAAAAGTTTAGAGAGGGTGGGGGGTCTGGGTGGGAGTTTCCAGGAAGAACAGGGTGAAAAAGAAAAGGGAGGGTTTTTTTTCATCTTGGTAAGAAAAGAGCGCATAAAGTAGGAGGCTGCGTATGGGAACTTTTCTTAATGAAAGGGACTCAAGGTCTGCTTTGGAATTTCCGCATTCCACAGCTCATGGCCAAGATAAGTAAATAAAAATAAGCAAAAATAAACAGGAACATATGTGAATCAGCAACTATGAGAAAAAAAAACAAAACTAAAAATTGAATTGAAGCTGAGCAAATGTGTTTTTCAAATGTGAATTTTACAATCTGAGTGTATATTGATCAGTATATGGAGATATTGTCATCATTACATTTAAATTTAAAATAAAAAACAAAATAACTGAAATTTTATAGTAATAAATATTAACAAATTTAAACAAAATAATGAGTTTGATCAAAATAATCCACAAATAACTAAACATCCAGACATTGACTAAAATTGAAGAAAGCAATCCACAAAAATGACCAAAAATCGACACAATTGAAAAACATATAATGAACAAAATTACAGTTATCAAAAATAATACAAAAGTTGCCCAAAAGTGAATAAAAAAATTATTGAACAAAAATGTGTGAAATCATCCAGATCAACAAAATTATCAAAAAGAGACCAAAAACACCCAACAAAAACAAATCAATCAAATAATCATTAAGATGACATAAATGAACAATACAATGAATAAGATAATAGAATTTATCAAAAAAAATTAACAAAAAAAAAGAGCTGTATGAACAAAATATACAGTGAATAAAATTTACAAAATCAATCTACAAAAGAACAAAAGCTAACATGAAAATTAATAAAAGTAAACAAATAATGCATAAAATCAGCCAAAATGAACAATATCATAAACAAAAAAATATTGAATACATTATCATTTTTTAACAAAAAATAATGGACAGAATAACAACAATTCTCAAAAAAAAAAATCAGAAAATGAAGCAAATAATCAAGGAACAAGAGAAACATAAAAAAAATTCTTGATAATATTCATTATTTTACAAAATAATCCCTAAGATGAACAAAAATGATCTCAAATGAACAAAATCTTATAGACAGCAATAAACAAAAACCAAACAGCCCACAAAATGAACAATATAATTGAAAAAATAATCAGCAAAAAATGTTAAAATTTAAGGAAAAGAAATTAATGAAAATAATCCACATCATGAACAAAAATGATCTATAAAGAGTGACAACATCCAGACAATGAACCAGCATTAAAATATTCCATGAAATGTAGAAAATATTGAAGAAAATATTAAAAATAATCTACAAAATGAACAAAAATGATCAAAAACTTTAAAAATCCAGACCACGAACAACATGACAAAATAATAATGAAAATAAATAAGATAATGACAAACCACATGAATGCAAATAATCACAATAATATAGCTCAAACTACTACTGTATGTAACTTGTTAACTTTCAGTCACACTTATGTGCTGCCGTGGCAACAGCTACTGCATCTGATATTAGATAAAAAAGCAATAAAATGTTTTCCACACACTTCACTACACACTCAGAACAAGTCTTTGGCCCACTTTTGGTGTCCTGACCCACCAGTTGAGAAATGCTGCTTTAAAAAAAAATCAGTGTCTGGTGTGTGAAGTGACTGGCTGTCATGAGGGATCAATCAGCGTATCAGTCCGTCTGTCCATCAACAGATACCTTTTCACGTCTAACCATCTGTTGTGCTAAGTAGTCAGGCAGTAACATAAGGGTTGTAATCCGTCACCACACCGCATCATAGACCCTGTAATGACCTTGCAGGTCAAAGGTCGAGTCCCTCATTGATTCTCACACTAGTGTCGTCACTCCTGCTTTCAGATGACACTTCAGGAATTAAGCTTTTTTGTTTCCCATTGCCCTGGACTAAACATCCGTGATGAAGATATTTGTAACAGCCTTATTGACCACATCTGAGTGAAATATGATGAAATTAATCAGATATTTTGTTTTGTAGTGAAATATAACAGAAGTAATACTGGAGATTACAGTTAATTTCTAAGGAGAATAATTGATTGGTGCTGGGGTGGTTTGGACTCAATTTGGCAGGGCACGTTTTTAGTCAGGCACCTCTGGATCCTCTTGAAAATTTTCAGCTTCATACTCTCAATTTTTCAGGTGTGTTTCGAGTGAACTGTTACATCATCCATTTGTGCATTCTCTGTACAAATTTATGAAAGGAACAAAAATTTTAAAAATGATCTGGCTGGAAAATGTGTGAAAATCAATATACTTTTCATTCATATGAATTTTCACTAGGGCTTCAAAAATACAATAAAATAAAATAAAAATACAATAAAATAAAATTACTTTAAAAAGTAACACTAATGTAGAATATTTTGTATTATGTAAGTAGTCAAGAATAGAAGAGTAGCAGCTGATTTCTTTTGAGTTAGCATGTCTACTGTATGTGGCATTAGGTATTCCTTAATTAATCCACAAAGAGGAATATGTGATCAAAACATGTTTCTTTATTGTTCTGTGGCACCTCTGGCTATGAAAAGAAATATATAGATGCCAAGACTGCCTCAAGAATGCAGAGATCAGGCCATGGCCATGCTGACTGCTGGAATGAATGCTGCTAGAATAACAGCTCACTTTGGAAGTGCATCGATCAACTATTGTGCTCCTGCAGACACAACACAGGCAGACAGGAAGCACACAAAGCCCAGAGAGTCACATGTCACTACACCTGCACAACACCTATCTGGGAGATGCATCTGATCTGAGCAAATGCATCAGATGCATCTGATCTGATCTCATCCCACGGAGACAGATTAATGTTCTGGTGATATTCAAGCCACGATGGGTACAAGCACTACTGGCTACAAATGGTGGACATGCGTAACTGACATGGTGCCACTTGTATCCAGGACAATGCAATTTTGTTTGTGTCTGAAATGACACTGTTACATTTTCAGTAATCTATTTGTGAGTAAGTTATGTGATTTGTTGTTACATGATGTAAAAAATATTGAAAATTTTCAATCTTGCATATCTAATTCCTCAGATTCAGAAGAACCAGAATCAAACTTTACCTCTTAGTGTATTTGTTTCTTTCAAAGGAAAATACAAACGTTCTTCAGTCAAATGTGTCCTGTTGGATGATTTGCAGTGTCTTTTAACGATATGTAGGTTAATCTTTGGCCTTGGATGACTTTTTATGCAGAAAATATTTTTAAACTTAAAGACATCTTGCATTTGGACACGATTTCATTTGACTTTTTCAGTGTATTTTCTGCATACATAATATATTTTGAATTCTTGATTGATATATGTTTGACCATACTTTGTGGTTTGCTCATATTCTGAATTGCAAACATAAAGTTTCTGTAGTCTTTACTGTACAATTAATAAACATAGTTTACACACAACATATAAAAAGTGTCATATTGTTACAGTTCAACTGTGAAAATGTCAAAAGTCAACTCTAACCCAGTCTCCACAAGCTGTATATAGTATACAGTGCTGAGCAAACGTTTTAGGTACCTTGGTTTTGTAATAGATTATGATAACATACATTCCTCAGAACTAGAATACAATGGCAATGAAGTGTCAGTGTTGAGTATTGAAATGTTTCGAACTGTTTATAGAATATGACATTGAGTGATTTAAACCACCTTTCATTCAGTACATGTCAGTGTTGTTTGTTCAGCTTCTTGCCACAGAAATGGACAGCTCTACAGGACAGAATTTACCAATGGAGACTTTACTTTTCACACAAGAAATGCTTTAAAGAGAACATACTACTTGGAACAACACATAATCATACAGTATACATATGCATAATCCACTATGTCTACATTCACACTGCAGGCACAAGTGGTGCAAATCTGATTTTTTGCCTGCAATGTGGCTCAGGTCTGTCTTTTTCTTGACAATGTGAACATTACAAATCACATGGAATCTGATCATTTTATATCTGATTTGGGCCACTTCCATATGTGTCTCAAATCGGATCCGGGGGTGGCATCTCACGTCATTCTCAGCCTACATTTACCATAATTCTGTACTGTGGAAGTATTCAGTGGAGGTGAGGTGTCAGATCTCATAAGTATTGTAATGCTTCTGTAAAACTCACTGAAGTAAAGTTAGAGAGATATTCACACATTTAACCTACTGTGATCAATAGCTCATAAATGGCAAGTTGTTAAGCAATAAACCCTCTGTTTGGCGTAAGGTAGACAACAAGATACATCCGGAGTTTCATTGAAATCAGTCGCTCTTCCAGCGGTGTGAATGAAATTGATCTCTATGCCAAACCGATGGAAAGAAGTGTCCAGAGACCGTGTAGAAAGTGCAAAAGTGCAAAAGTCTTGAGAGTGGAAAAGAGTTGTAGAATCACAAAGAGGCGGTAATAAGTATATGTAGTGATTTTTACACCCATACAGTGTTTCATTATTGATCTTGTTGTTGCACTTGCCCCACACTTTTCTTTCTGCCAGTCTCACAATACAGACCAATATAATTCATACTGAAGAATACCAAAGAGTCAGCTGATTTCAATGAAACTCTGATTATATATATCCGATGATACTACGATCACAGAGAGTTATGATTTGTCTCTTAATAACTTGTCATTTATGAGCTATTGATCACAGAAAGCTGAATTTGTTCTGTTGCCCATGCAGGTCAATTCAGGAACAGTTCAGACTAGAATCTGATATGACATACAGTATTTTAAAGAGTAATGTGAACTGTCAACCAGAAAATTAGAACTGGACAATAGATATGAATTGGGCACTTGGGGTTTCTGTCTGAATATAGCCTAAGAATAGAACAAACGCCCAATTAACATGTGGAATTAAAAGTGCAATCTCATTATACAGATGTTGTCTGGCTGTTATCTAGATGGCAATATTCACTGCAAAACCTGCATGGGACTCACTTACAGAGATGACAAATCATGGTACAGATGAGATCTCCTTGTCCAGAATTGGATCCAGACTACCTCCATATGTGGTCAGGCAAATTTGATTACAATCTGATCATGATGACTTTTCATTGATTTGTTTTTTATCACCCAAATGACATATTTGGATACAGATCACATTTTTATACCCAGTGTAATTGGGGTCAGATTGGCTCCTCTGTCCAACTCCAGAATCCTCAAGGAGTACATTTCATTTCATTTCTCATTCAATCTCTGCTTTAATATAAATGACCTTGTGTTTGTTTGCTTAAAATGCCTCTTTCAAATATTTTCTTCAACATTTCTGACACTGTCCATACTTTCTGCTATGTAATTTTCTAGCTGGGTAAAAAATGATTTTCCTCTACATATTGTGGCACACTGAAGCATCCCTCCTCTTTCCCATTCAATTTAAGCTCTTTACAAAAAGAAAAACAATTGTGTGTTGTGCGGGGTCAAGGTGGGAGTTCACATCTACTTGCAGCGTTGGAATGCAGCGTGGTGGAGACGGTAAAGGCTGAATGAAGGTCTGTGCCCTTATAGTGTGTGCAGTGTAGGCGGCTGCTGTTGCTGCCTCTCTTTGGTGAGACGTGTGTGTTCTTTGTGCTCCAGGGTGTTTGTGCCCTCTCCACCTCCACACCCCTGGGAAAGTGTAACAGGTGTGCCTTCCAGTGCAGCAGCAGCAGCAGCAGTAACGGGGCTGAGGGGCTGAAAGTGAACAAGCAGAGTGCTCTGACCTCCTTCTGGGTTCTGTGACCTAGTATGCATCCTGTCCATGAGATCAGCCCCTGACTAACAGCATCTATAGTTGCAGGGATATTTCTGAAAGACATGCTAAAGAATGCAGCAAATTACTGTACTACCATTGCAACTCAATCTGCAGGTCACACCAGAAAATATAACTTTTACACATCCTATTCATCAGAAAAAATACATTTATGCAATCTGTTGATATAGAAGGATTGAGTCTGATCCCCACATTAAAACAACCGCATTAGGCATAACCAGTCAAAAGTCTGCACACACCTTCTTTTTCATTGTACATCAGTGCTATGATGAAACTGGTGCTCATGAGGAGTGTCTCAGGAAAGGAAGACCAAGAGCTACCTCTGCAGCAGAGGATAAGTTTATTAGAATTACCAGCCTCAGAAACCACCAATTTACAGCAGCTCAGACAGTGCTTCGATGATGATGATTTTGATGACTGTACATTTAAAGTTCTAGAGATTTTTCAGATTGACTGAGGATCATTTCTTAAAGTAATGACGCATTATCTTTTTACTTACTCGGTGTTTTGTGCGATAACATGGTCTTGTTGTAGATTAGTTGTAGTAGTATTAATAGGACTACGGACTGTCTGTCCAAGCTTCCTCTGCACAAGACAACTGATGATCCAAAGCACATTATAAACATGCAGAAATGTGCTAAAGGTATCGCTGTTATTTGAATTGACATCAGGGAAATTAACTGTCATGGATTTTCACAGAAAACCTAAATCAGGTATGACTTTCCGGCTTTTCAAGTACAGTGTGAGCAATTTGCACATTGTTACAAGTAGTGTCTTTCCTGAATTGCACACTATTCCTCACAATACTGCTAAAACTATAACTATTTCTAAAATTTTATAAAATTTCCACCTCAGTGGAGCATTAGAAAATTTAGGTTTTTTTTTTAACTCCTCTTACCAGACTAAGAGTGAGAGTGAATCCCGAAATTACAGTGTGCTTGGACAGTTTCGAGTGCGTGGCTCTTCTCTGTTTATATCCCAGCACAGTGAGAGGTTCGCTTTCAAAAAGTATCTTCACCCTGTCACACAGCGACTTAGAGATTTTCAAAAATGGACTTGTCATGGAAAATTGCCTGCTTGGTTTTTGAGTCCAAACAGCTTTATTTGGATGGTGCGAAGCAGTGGAGCCTATCTGAATTAATAGATGTGGGGTAGAAAGGCTTATTTTCAGAGGCAGGGCTCAAAGTGTGCTGCGTTAGTAACCTCAGCTCTGGGCGGCTCCTGAAGTTGTGTTTGCAGTGCAGGGAGACGAGCCAGCACAGATGGTTAGGTACCAAAAGCAGCAGACTTTTTCTCATGCCTTTAAATGGGAGCACTCTCTTTCTTAGCTAATATTTAGCTCCTTCAAATGCTAATGGAGAGGCTTCGTTCTCCAAGGTTAGCATAACAACTATGGGAAAGCCTTCAGATCTCAGACATTTGTTTACCAGATGAAAGAGGGTGCACATCTTAAGAGCAGAGAGTCTTCTAAGCACTATATCTCATGAACCACCCCAGTCAATTTCAAGTTACAAGGCTGTGCTATTTGTGCTATTTTTGAGAACTTAATTACCCCCACCACTTATTTTCCTCTCTGGTGATTTTGAGAGAAAGCTGCTATCATGCTTTAATGTGATGTCATATTTGTGTGAGTGCAGGAAGTGGGGCTTTGTATCATAATAAATATAGTGTGTGAGAAAAGATTCCTGCATAACTTGAATGGCCTGTTTATGATGTTAGAAAGCTAGAAAAATACGTCAGTGATGCATTGTGTGTTTTTTCTTCATCAGAGTTTATTTAATTTGAGCAGGAAATGATGATGTGCTTGTGTAGTTTTTGCAATTTGAGCTAATCAGAATGGGAAATTGTTAAACATATAGTACACTACCAGTCAAAAGATTGGACACATCTTCTGTTTCAATGGAATTATGTGGGTGGAGTAGTGTTAAACAACCCAGAACATGTTTTATATTTTGGTTGTTCATAGTAGCCACATTATGCTTTGAAGACAACTAGAGCTACTTGTGTAATTTCTTGCCTTCCTATTGCGTTGTATTGTGCTGAGAAAGGTGGGTGGTGCTACTACAACTACTGTACAATATGGCAACAAACAGGAAAAGAAAAAAAGACTATGATTACTTTAAGAAATGAAGGTCAGTCAATGCAATCTCAACAACTTTTAATTCGTCCTACAGTGCAGTCACCAAATCCATCAAACACTATCTGAAATTGTGTAAATGATCAGTTTCTGAGGCTGGTAATTCTAATAAACTTAGCACTTGTAGCAGAGGTAGAGCTTGACGATCCTCCTGAGAGTTACTTTCATCATAGTGTTTGATGAGTGTTACTTAACTGTTTCTTGCTATAGTCGAGATTTGTACAGTAGTTTTGGCAGCTGCACTTGGGGACACATTCAAATTTTTCAGACTGTCTGACCTTCATTTCTTAAAGAAATGGTAGTTAAGTAAAGTGAAAAGACAACCTGCCGCATTTTCTGGACTATAAGTCACACTTTTTTTTAATCGTCTGGCTAGGGGCGCGATGTACAGTATACTCAGGTGCGATTTATATATTAAAACATTTTACATGTTAGTTATTATCACACAGAGCACAGCTTCACGGCAACTGGGAGGATGCGCCATGCAACTTTCCAGCAAGTCATCGGATGGATCGACAAGGCATGGACTTGAGTGACAAACGAAACCATCCTATCAGGATTCAGAAAGGCCAGAAAAATTGGAAATGAAACTGATGCTGAGTCTGATGACAACCACACAGAGGAGGAAGTGGCACTTTGTCTACCTCCAGAGTTGTTTAGAAGTTGAAAAATTGCAAGAATGTACATTTTGCACTGTTGGATATTAAGAAGGTTGTCAGTAGTGCTTCAAAATGCAAAAAGATGAAATAGGAGTGAGACAAGAAAAAATTTTGAGTAATCAATTTATTGCAAACAACCATTAAACTGAAATAGGCTGTTTATCAGCTGATCAAAAGTTTAAGACCACATCTAAAAAAAAAACAACCCTATAATAGAAATCAAATTTTCAAAAAAGGACTTAGTAATAAGTAGCTGTGCCATTCTTGTTAATCACCTCAAAAATTTTTCTGGCATGCTTGATGCTAGTGTTTCCAGGAAGCTAGTGGGAATGTTGATCCAAGCAGTGAAGGTGGCTTCATGGAGGGCATCCACTGTCTGGAACTAGCGTCCAATTTTGTAAACTTCCCTTGCCATCCAACCCCAAATGTTCTCAATTGAATTTAGATCCGAGGAACACGCAGGATGGTTCAAAAGTGTGTTGTTATTTCTCTGAAGAAGTCCTTTGTCAGGCGGGCATTGTGAATTGCAGAGTTGTCCTGTTGAAGAACCCAGTCATTACCACACAGACGATGGCCTTCAGTCATGAGCGATGCCCCCTGCTACATCTCCACAGAGCCAGCTGCCGTTTGACGCCTCTGCACAACCTGAAGC
>JAQQAE010002585.1:0-21956 GCA_029823295.1 Pseudamia nigra | reverse complement strand
TAAGTACCATGATGCCCACCAGGCGGCAACATGTCCATGAAAGTTCAGCCTGACCCTCTATCAGAATGTTTCTGAAGCGCGGGGGAGGGTCATAAGCATGATGGGTGCATCACTTCATTTGCCTGTCTTCTTACCCTGATGCGCCCTTCTTACTCTGGAACAGGGTAAATCTGGACTCATCAGGCCACATGACCTTTTTCCATTGCTCCAGAATTAAATCTTTATGCTCCTTATCAATCTGAAGTCTTTTTTCCAATTAGCCTCACTGATAAGTGGTTTTCTTAAGGCTACACAGTTATTTGGTCCCAATCCCTTGAGCTGCCTTTGCATTGTGTGCGTGGAAATGCTCTTACTTTCACTATCAAACATAGTCCTCAGGTCTACTGTTGTTTTTTTTACAATTTGATTTTACCACACATTTAAGTGATTACTGGTCATGATCATTCAAGACTTTTTTTCCAACCACATTTTTTCTTTGAAGATGACGGTTCCCCACTATCCTTCTATCACTTGTTGCCAGCTGAAACATAATCACCCATGCAGAAATTATCCAATGGGAGGCTCATACCTATTTGCTTAGTTAGAACCAGGTGGTGACCTTTTTTTGGCCAGGCAGTGTAGTACATGCTGCACTTTAAACTCTACGAGGCTCAAGCAGGCAGAGGGAGAGCGAGCGGAAGTGAATGCTGAGAATATCCAGATAAAAAGGACTCACTACAAATCATGTCATTTCTGTCTCAAATAGTTTTAATATGGATGTGCATATGTGTGTATGTATATTTTTTTTATCAATTGCATAGACACATCGATTGATTCTGAAGCTATGTTTTCCAAACTCACCACACAGTCTGCATTGTCAACATGCATCTCACCTGCAAAACCCAACTGAACCACCAAAACTCTTAAAAGTCTTAAAATCTGCTCATTCACCCAAACACTAACAACAATTCTTACTCGAGAGCAAACGCTGCCACTCATAACATATGGTACTAAAAACATTAACAATAGGAAGCATCATTCTAAAGAAATTAACTTACTGCGTTGGAAAGTTTAATTCATCACATAAAGGAGCAATTTATCAGAAAAGAACTTTTTCACTTTATTGACCGTATGAAAAAAAAATTGTGACAAGAATGATGCAGAAATGCAGCTGTTTAAATGTCCTTCATAGAATCACACATATTGTAACATTTTCGGAGAAAAAAAGTTGAAAACAAGACATCCCTGAAATCCAAAATGATTTTCTTTAACATATTCTGCTGAGATTTTCTATATATTTTACATCAATATAATGAAGAATAGTTGTCATCTTTGGAGATCCGAATGTTTTCATTAAAGTTTTGAAAACAGTAAGTTTGATTGTATGAATTTTAGAAAATGTGGTCATTAGATGCTTTTTGCCTGAAAGCCATGGAACATGATTCAGAGTTTAGTTCACATACACTTCTGCTTCGCTGCCTGAGTGAAAAGATTTGAAAATGTGACTCCAGTACTGACTGATGCATTTTAGAAATTCAAAGAATACATCAAGATAACAGAACTTGGAGACATCAGCTATATGAGTACTCTGAGGTGGTGAGGAATATGTATATCAGAGAAAATAATCAACACTTTTTCATTGTTGAGCAGCCTTAATCCTCATATCACACACGGAGACAAAGCTAAACACATTTCTGACCTTGTGCGTGGGCTTAACTTTCTGTGTCCTCTCAGCACGAACAGTGAGGGAAAGCCTGGGACAAGTCGGCGGTCAATAAACACTGAGGGGCTCAATAGGAATTGGCTCCAGGGGCCTGAAATCCCACTAAATCCTTTCCCTGACTTAACTACCAAACAGCAGCCATCAGTGATGTCTGACAGTTAAGAAACCATCTGCGAGGAGAAGATGGACAGTACAAAGAGGAAAAACACTGTCACTCACACTATGTTTATGAGCAGAAAACACACTCACACACACTGCAGAGACAGCTTCACAAAGTGCTCCAAGCTTAAACTGCAAAAAATGAATCCTCTGTCATTATGCTGGAGGCATTTAACATCCCACGTCACTATGTTGCCTTGTCACTTCAGCCATAAATGGATGGTTACATTTTTTTCAGCTGTGAGTCAATTAACCTTTTGAACCATATTTTTACCCTCATTTTCTCCGGCCTTGTTTAAACAGCCTTAATCCCATACATTGTCATATATACAGTATATTTTTATAAGGTTGTCTTAAAACCTTCACTGAAACATTCTGAATCCAATGAATCATCCATCATTTTCTATACATTTATTTGATGACTATTAAAATTTCAGTGTCATTTTTTTTTTACTTAAAAAGTTTTAATATTATACAAAACCCAATTCCAATGAAGTTAGGACATTGTGTAAAATTGTGCAAATAAAAACAAAATACAATGATTTGCAAATCATCATCATCCAATCATTCAATTTGATGTTTGCAACATGTTCCAGAAGAGCTGGGACAGGGGCAACAAAAGACTGGGAAACTTGAGAAATGCTCAACAAACACCTGTTTGGAATATTCTACCAGTGAACAGGTTAATTGGAAACAGATGAGTATTATGATTTGGTATAAAAGGAGCATCCCTGAAAGGCTCCCTTGTTCACAAACAAGGATGTGGTGAGGTTCACCGCTTTGTGAACAACTGCATGAGCAAATAGTCCAACAGCTTAACAATAATGTCTCTCAATGTACAATTACAAGGAATTTACACTTCAGAGAACCACTGTCCATTAATACAGTTTGTTGCTACGTTATGTCCTCTGGGCCAAAGAGGAAAAGAAACCTCCAAAATCTTATCAGTGCAAAGTTCAAAAGCAGCATCTGTGATGGTATGGGGGGTTAGTGCCCCCTTTGGGTGACTTGCACATCTGTGATTGGATGTTGTTAAAAGGGAAAGTGATGCAAGTGGTAAACACACCCCTGTCCCAGCTCTTCTGGAACATGTTGCAGGCATAAAATTCAAAAATGAGAATACTGGCAAAAAACAATAAAGTTAATCAGTGCGAATATTAAATACTTTGTCTTTGTAGTGTATTCAATTAAATATTGATTGAAAAGGATTTGCAAATTATTGTATGCTGTTTTAATCTGTTTTACACAACGTCTCAGCTTCATTTGAATTGGAGTTTACAATTTGTAAATCTCTGAACATAGGACCAAATGTGATGATGTGCCAAAAAAACAGAACCAAATTATTAATGGAAAACACTGAAGACACTGGGCCCTATCTTCCTCCTGGAGCATTGTTGGAAAGTGGATGGTGTATTCCTATTTTGCAAAAATGCCCACTTTACGCCACACACCCACGCCTCTGAGGTAGCAACACGCTGCCACTGAAACGTGCAGGAGAGTAAAAGAAAAGTGCAAAATCAGGTAGATTAAAAGACAAATACAAAGCTAAATATCAAAAAGTAAACAAAATTGTAAAGAAGATGACACAAACTGACATACAAGGACATATACTGTGCAGACAAACTTGCCAATCAGGCAGAAGATACAACCCAAAAAGGAGAGTAAGGTAAAGTGTACAAGCTAACCAGTATCATTAGTAGGAAATACAGAGGGGCATCTGATATGCCTGTGGAAGAAAAACAGCACTTTAGTGAGGTACTCAACAGACAACCACCAACAGTCCAACTTCCAAGATGCAGAAGCAAATCTGTCCTCGAACATAAGCATCAAACCACCAACCAAGCGTGAAACTATAATGGCTATAAAATCACGAAAAACAAGAAAGCTCCTGGCTCAGTTAATCTTGATGCAGAACTCTTCAAGGCAGATCCAAGCTGAGCAGCTACAATTCTTCAGCCACTCTTCACTTTGTTATGGGAAAATAAGAAAATACCTGGTGACTGGACAGAGGGAATCATTATCAAACTCCCAAAGCGAGGCTCTTGAAGAAATTGTAACAACTGGCATGGAATCACACTCTTGTCAATACCAAACAACATTCTAGCAAAGATGGTTGTTAATCATAAAACCGAGGCTGTTGACCAGCACCTCAAGAAAGAACAGGCTGGCTTCAGAAGGGGTAAAAGCTGCATTGATCAGATTTTCATGTTAAGCAACATCACTGAGCAGTGCACAGAATGCCAAAGGGAACTGTATGTAAACTTTGTTAACTTTGAGAAGGCATTTGATCCACCATGAAAGCCTCTGGGAAATATTACACCGCTATGGGATGCTTGAAGAAATAATCTTTGTAATCAAAGGTTCTTACAATAACTTTACATGTAGAGTTGGCAATACTGTAGCTCACAAAAATTCAATTTAAATCAGGAGTAAGACAAGGATATGTGTTAGCATTGATCTTCAACATTGCGATTGACTTGGTCCTGAAACAAACAACTAAAGACCAGAATAGAGGCATTCGATGGACACTTCTCAGTCCTTGAAGACTTAGATTGTAAAGATGATCTTGCTCTGCTTTCACACACCCATCGCCACATGCAGGAGGAAACATCCTGTCTTGGTGACTTTGATCAAACAATTGGTTTGACGATCAGCCAAAAAAAAAAAAAACTGACCTGATGACCCTGGATATTTCACATCCTTCCAAAATCTACCCCAAAGTGATACCTTTACATATCTGGGTAGTATTGTCACTTATGACGGAGGTGCAGATAAAGACATCAGTAACATCTCAACAAAGCAAGAAATGCATTTCACATACTTAATAGTAGATGGAGGTCAGAAAAGTATTCCATAAAAACAAAACTTAAACTTTACCAAAGCTGTGTCTTGTCAATTCTGTTATATGGCTCAGAATATTGGAGAATGACAAAGAAGGATCTTCACAAACTGTCAACTGTCAACTAGCTGGAGAGCTTCAACCATCCATGGGACAGCAACCAGAGAGCAGCCCTGGACAGAAGGAAGTGGGGAGCTTTTGTTGCTACCCTACCTGCCAGGACAGGCATTGAGGGCAGTAAGTTGTGTGCTGCTGAGGGTGCGTTGGTATTAAAAATAGACAGGCAGGTGGAGTGTTGCTATCTTCAGCACAAAAACAATGCAATATGCATTATTCCTTAAAACAACATGCTGTGTGAATTTCTGCATATTTAAAATAATTATTAATCATAATTACAAAGACAGAAAGAAAGAAAGAAAGAAAAATAAAAGCATGCTTCAATAGGTTTAATGTGCTCATTTGACCAGTCCGACTTATTTAGGTGTTCTTACAATGCCAATCCATGCTGTGCCTAAGGGTTTTTCACTTGTAAAACGTGGATTTGAGTAATGTGAGTACAACCGAACCAGCACTATTCCCTGTCCCGGTTGGAAGAGGTGAGCCACGGCACAGCTCACACACTCAGACACGAAGTGGACCTGATGTATGTACCTGTTTTCCTGGTGCCTCTGCATGTAGGCAGTGTGATCAAACTGGAAATCACCACCTCATATAATGTAGAAATACACCAAAAGTCTGTATGTGACCACAAACAGTCAGTAAAGTTGTATATGTGACATTGTGATGTGATCCAGCCCTTTAGGAGCTGAGCTGGTATACGTGGAGCAGCACACGCCAGCTACATAAAAGACAAAATATTCAACACAAGCCTGTGCGTAGTTCAGGCAGGTGCAGACGCCTGTGCCTAATTTTCTGTCCAATCACCATCATCCCTGCCTTACACACCCCCAATCATCTGTAGCTTTAAAAACTCTAGCATCTCCCCATTCATGTTGCCCCATGCAACCGTTGTGTACCCACAGATCAAAAAAATAACCTCGCCATCCTCTTCCTGAATTAGGCTGAATGAAAAACAATACCTGTATATAGAACTCCAAAGCATACTCCCATATACTCTCTATATAAATAGAGTATTAGTACTCTATATACATAAAACCATGACCCCAAGCTCTGCTAGGGGGGTTTTGAGATCTCAGGGACCATCTGCATCAAGCTTGCAGTTCGTCCCAGAGCATCTCTCCAGCAGAGGCACCACCAAAATAAAATGCATTTAAGTTTGAGACAAAAGGATCCTGATTAAACTGAATTTATGTACTGTAATTAAAACCATATGCATCTCTGTCGCTGCATTTACTTATACTTATTCTTAATTCACATACCGGTAGTTAAATAGAGTACCTCATATGTCAAAGAACTGACAGGCAAGCAGGATGAGAGTATATGGAACTTGAATGTCTTATTTAATGATGACGGAGACAGAATACCATCACGCTGACGAGTATAAAAAGGAATGACTCACAGAACTCTGATTAGTTTGTTGTATATTATGCAAAAAACTCTCCCGCCGATAATTAAGTAGATAAACTCCACCCGTCCAGAACGGTAGCTGGTAAACAGTCTTGCACTTACATAGCACCTTTCCATCCTACGACACTCAAAGCACTTCACACTGCTTTCCATTCACCCATTTGCACACACACATTCATACACCAGTGAACAGTCACTGGGAGCAACTTGGAATTCAGTGTCTTGGTCAAGGTCACTTTGGCTTGGCAACATGAGGAGCCAGGGATTGAACCACCAGCCTTCCAATTCATGAATGTCTGGCTCTACATACTGAGCCACAGAAGATGTGGCAGGCGCATGGTGTGTTGTCACCCTGACACCATAATGAACTTGACCTGCCCCCCCTCCCCCCAAATGCACTTTAGAGTTTGTGCCTTAGACATATAACATAGGGCCCGCATGTCTAATGTTGAAACAGGATTGTCACTGTTATTGAAAATATTTTGATGCCAGCCACATGTTTCAGAAAATGTTGTCCTGTTTGTGTTTACATTTTACACAGGAGCTCAACGTTTTTGGAAACAGGGTTATAATTATCAAAGGTATTTGTAATAATAATATTAATGTCCATATCACTTGAGTAGTTGTGTAAAATGTAAATGACAGAATATGACGGTTTGCAAAAACATCTTTAGTTGAAAATACTCCAAAGACGCCATATCTAATAATGAAACTGAGCAACTGCTTTCGTAAACGATATGTCCACTTTTCTATTTGATGCAACACATTTCAAAAAAGCCTGTTCTATTTCTATCTTACAGTGAGTCAACCTTTTTGGAACCGGGGTTTTAAGTCTCAAAACAGTGATTTGAAAATTCAAACTGAATATAATGAAACCTAATGCTCAAAATGATGCAGCTGCCTCTGCAATCTGTCTAACATGTTTGTTCTTGGGATGGCAGCAGCCAGGAACATTTCTAATCCAGACATATTTAGCAGGATAATCACCTTTCATTATATAATCCTCAGGTTAAGAAAGGCTTCATACAGATGCACCTAATTCATTTATCATCCAAGACAGTCAGGGAAAACAACCGGGGGATAGAATAAGCAGACAATAAAATCTTGTCCTCACCTTTCTTTCTTGGTGCCTGGAGACGGTAAGCTTATATAGATGCTTATTTTGCCTTTGCTACTATTTATGATTTATATTGGAGTTTGTTTAATAATTCAAAACAGCCCTGATGCATTTGTTGTGAGATTTCACTGAGTATGTTCCAGGCAACCCACTGTAATTACACTGACAGTGTGTCCCTTCTCTGCTTTATAATATTTGATTATCTGGATGTGGAGTATATTTCCCTGTGCAAGCTAACAGATGGCCTGCCCACTGTTTGCATTTGTTTTCGTTCAATATTTGTGTCCCTGCCGCTTGCTGAGACTTATTCAAAGCAGAAACAGTGTGATTATCAGGCAAACCTCCAGAAACACAAGCAAGAAGTGGCTGTAATTAAAACCGAATTATTCAAATCTGTAATAAAGAGATGAAAAGATCTGCAAATGTGAAAACGATCTTATTCTCGCCCTCTGTTCTCTCCTATTTACAGGAGATATTTCAGAGCCATGACATAAAATCAGTGCAGGTGTGCAGGAGGTGGCCTGTAGTGTTAGGAGTGGCGGAGACGTGTTAAGATAGGTGAAGATAAAATGGAGCGCCAGACCCGATTGCATTACGATGGTTTTTTTATGGATCAGACACAGGCTGGTTTGGCCCTCTGGGATTGATAGTCTTCGGACTGGACAGAAGAGCAAGAAGAGCAAGATAATACGACAACAAAGAAAATAGAAGAGGGAGCACACGCCTCACCTGAATTCGCAACAACTCTGAGTTACTATTTCTGTCTTGTTTTTTGGCACTCACCCACATACATTTTTAAACACTTTGCATGTATCTTATCTTATGCCAATTGTTCCAATGATTTATGAATCAAGTGATTCAGTTTGAACAGTTTCCTGTAAAGATTAACTTTGTATGAATGAAATACAACTTTGCCCCCTTGAACTGTAAATTTTCTTTAGAACAGGAGCCTCAACAAGACAAGTCACAAAAAATCAGCCCGGATGTGCCTGAATTGAATTTTTTTGCTACCCACACATTTTATTCACCATTCAGGGGATTTGAACTGACCCAGTTGAATTTGTCTCTCAACCCAGCTAACCAAAAAAAGATCCATTGTATGCTTCTGCAAAACACAGATATGTTTAATCTCCGAGTCTAATTTCTGAACCAAAACTCCATTTCATATCAGCATTTGCTGATAAGTGCACCCCATATACATCCAAAATGGAATGAAGTATAATAAAAGCAGATTAGTTAGTGTTTTTTTTTTGTGTCTTTGCACATTTTTTCTGTATTACACTAAGTCTTTGTATTGGGGGGGGGGGCAATGACTGCTGAACACTATAATACTTATGCACATGCACATAGATTTAGAGTTAATTTACATGTAGTGTGTAAAACATGCAACAGCTCTTCATTCTGCTTACTGGTATTCTAGTATCATAATATTACCCTCACAATACAAATAACAGCAATCATTGATTTCTTCAAATGCGTAACAAGAGCTGTTTTTGAAAAGATGAGAATTATTATTATGTCACTCAGATAAAGTTTTATGTTTCTCTGACTTGTAAGTTGCTTTTGTGCACCAGTAACCTTTAAACCACACAAACAGAAGAGCAAAAAACTACCATTTAAGTGTTAATTATTTTCACTGATGATAATTATATGTCTGTCCATAAAAGTGCAGATGGCAAATATATTCTTTGTTGCAGATACACAGGCAGATGTAATAACATTTTGTCCTATTTGACATAAAAGACTAAGAGGTCTGTACCGCCTTGATGGAGCCTCTTGTCTGTTCCGTGTTTTTCTGTGTATTATATGCAGATCATGTTTGTGTGGCATACAATGGGCTCAGCTCCCTTCACTCCAGTGCCTGTTATGAAATATATTTAGAATTTCCATTTAGTCGTTAACCCTTGGGGATCCAGCCACTCCTACCACAGCATGTCTCTGATGTTCAGCCTCTTGTCATCATCAGCTGAGCTAACTGTGTTTGTTTTAGCCCGGTCCACCTGGCCCTCCATTTCATTACTTCAATTAGCGTGATTAGGATCTAAAATTGCTTGTGCTGTGTGCTCGGTGATTGACAGCAATTTGCCACTTAGGGAAGAGAGCTGCAGACACAACAGTGCTGGTCAATGGCTTGTGTAGTGAAACGCACATGTGTACAGTCTGTGAGTGCGTGTGGGTTTGTTTACCCTGATGGGAGCTGTGCTCACTGAAGATGAGAGCAATTCTTCAGACAAACAATGTGAGATCACCACTATAGAAAAGTCCAGATATCTAGTTTACCCACATGTGCAATGTGATTGTTTACGGGGAACTGAAAGATGTGTGTGAGTTTGTGTGTTCTATGTGTCTATAAATACCACCCTCAGAGAAAAACATACCCTAAGTGTAATCATGTGTGTATTTGATAAGTGGTTGTTTCTCCACCCATACAGCTGAGCATCCTCTGTGCATGTTGGAATCAGCTCATACTGCATGTCCGCTGATTGTGTGAGAGTGTGACAGACAGGCAATCACTACTCAGTCATGGCACGTTGTATTCAACCCAGTGGGAATTGGGATTGGTGCCTGACGGTGGAGGCACATTAAACGGTCGGCCATAATTTAGAAGACCGGTTGATCTTCGTTTCTCGTTTCATTACAGTCCTTTTGGTCTACACAAGCAAAGTAGCAACTGCTGAAGCACATCTTCCCTAGCTGCCTTCTGACTGTCCTCATTGTATGTGAGGTGGCAAACTGAGGTATTACCGGTACCTTTATAGCACATCAGTGCCAAACAGGGCTGTTTATCATCAGGCTCTGATAGTGAGAATGGCAGAGGTTTATGACAGAACATTAATCTGCCTCTCAAATAGGCAGACATATGTCTCTCAGTCCCTCCTCTGCAAGTCCTACATATCTGATTGTCATTCACACCCTTTTTCTTCATCACACCCTTGTCCATCTTCCTCTGTCTCACTTTCAGTTTTCCACGTCATTTCTCTGCCCACCTCTGTGTGGTACATCTTGTCTGTCTGAAGCTTTCCACCCATTCCTGTTGTTTTTCATGTTGTTGTTTAGGTGTATGTCCTGTCACCACAGTCAATCAAACCGTTGAGTGAGTTCTGATCTCTAGGTACCAGTCATAATTTTATTTTTACCTACATATTTACTTCAATCTATGCTATAATCAGTTGTGACATTAAAAATGGATCAATGTCACAGATGTAGCTCAGAGCTTAAACTTAATGGCCCACCATTGTTGCCTCATTCATCCCTACAAATGTTTTGGTTTTGTTTCTACTTGCCTACATTTATCCTCTCCAGCTCATCACATACTGGAGCACCCTGAATGCATCCTGGTATGATACACATGGAAAGGTCAACAGGGTGAGATAACCCCTAGTTACACTTCATCAGTTTTCTTATTGTGGGGGTTCAGGCATAAAATTTGGTCAGTGCGATAGGGTGAGGGTTGGACACAATAGGACACAAAAACACATTGTACAGTATGGAATGGGGTACAAAATCTCCATCTCCACTGTGAAAGTCCAAAAAATCTGATGAGTTGTCATAACCATCCAAGCCTCCTACTGAGAATTTGCAGCATCACTTTCCTGACATTATATGTGCTGCCCTGCATGTCACAGATATCAGGATGCACATTTATCCAACATAGACAATATTAGGGCAGTGTAAACATCAGTGTATGAAAGGATTGGCATCCTTTACAGTATAAAGACCCAATTTTGGACAGAAATAAAGCCCTAAAAAATATTCAAACCTTTTATGTACTGCATGAAATATGACCCATCTCTTAGCTGGTAACATGTTACCACCAACTTGTTATTATTTTATTCTTTTTTGTTTATTATCCAGTTCATTTTATTGATTTTTTTTTGTTTATTTCACTGATTATCTGCTTGTTTTTGTACAGTTTCTTGATATTTTTCCTGACTTTTGTTCATTTTGCTGATTTTATTTCTTAATTTTTTTAAATATTTAATTAATTTTTTGTGGATTTTTCAATTCCCTGATTATTTCATGATTTTGTTTTAGATTTCCTTTTTTGTATTTTTTTGCATTTTTTTCTTATTTTCCTGATTATTTTACTCAGATTTGTCTTAATCGTGCAAGATTTCAAATTTATTTGCTATATTTTTGCTTATTTTTGTTCACTTTTTGTCATTTTATGTATTATACACAGGTTGCAGACCCCTGCTATATGATGATTTAGAAGTGGAGACCAGCTTTGAAAAAAAGAACCAAAACAGAGGTAAACGTGCAGAGAGAATCGGACTTAAAGCTTTTGACAGGTAACATATTAAAGGTATTGTTCTAAGTGATATTCCCTCATTTGGTGTTTTGATGATGGACATACTGAGCACAAGCCCAGAATCTCCCTCAGATCTTCATTTAGGTCCAGATCAGATACTGTAGCTGGTGACATTCATACTCATCATCATGACTCAGTGAAGGGGGGCATTGTTCAATCCCTGGAACCAACATCGCGCCTATGTATAATCTACACAGACAGAAAGTATTATGTTTCAAATGAACAAGAAAAAAACACAGCTTTACAGTTGCTTTTCTGTGTTTGTAGTGTACATTTAGTTTTATGGGATCTGGCTCTCATCAAAAACCCTTGTCTTCACACTGTGTTCAAACCCCTCTTGACAGTCATCTTTTTCTTGTGCAGATGTCTGTGAAAAGTCCAAAATCAGGACCGGAAAGCAAGCCGGCCTCTGCTGCCAGGTCAGTGAAAGCCTCAGTGAGTGGAGGGAAAATGAATGCACCACAATTTTACCTCATTGAGAAGCTTTGGTGAAGCTGCAACCCACAAAGCTTGATGATACAGAAATGAAGGGAAAATAACCACTTGTGAAACTACACCAGGTCTCTCTAAGTGAATATAAAGATGGATGACGTGATGCTATGGAAAGCTGGAACCAAATTATCATGTTATGGGGAGCTGTCATGTTGCTTATTTTGGGAGCCAAAATGTCTGTGCAGTTGAGACAGTTGACAACAGGCTTGTTTCCATTTTATGATTATTTTATAGTTTGGGGAAATGCCAACATGGGGAAAGAAAATCAATTTTGTAATGGAATGTAAAGACTTAGGCAGAATATATTTTGTGATGTCTCTATCCAATATTATATAGCTTTTTAAACGTATTATAGCAGTTGGCATCATAAGGTTGAATAGCTAATGTGCCAATTTACCATTTGCACTGCTGAAAAAGAGTAATTTGCTAATGAGTTTGCAAATAAATAACCACATTTGAAAGCTTTTTAACCCCTTCATGCATGAATTATTAAAAAACTAAAGATATGACATTTTGAGCCTCGTGGTATTTCCAATCTTTAACATAATATCACTTATTTTGTGAAAGGTAGTGGTTGAAAATGGTAAAATTATGTACATCAGGGCATGTGAGTTTAGAGAAATACATTCAGAATTACTGTATGCTTTACTTACTCTTTGATAACATATAAAAACAAAATGATAAATCAACCACACAATTTGTATAGCATTATTGTTTTGTAGTGGTTTATACAGGGCCAAATCACTATACATTTTTTATGTGAAAAATTATTGCCATACAAAAGTAAAGTGCTGTAACTCAACAAGTTGTAAAATAGAAAATCAGCTGAAAGTTGAAAGGGTTCACATAATGCACATAATAGGAAACAGATGCAGCTGTTTATAATAATCTATGAACAAACATCTAGTTTTGTGATTGATCAGCTGACCCCAGCAACAGAAAAGAAAACAGAATCGTTTTCTTTGTGTTAGAGTAATGTGTAACAGCCTAAACCTCCATCTTCTAACAACACAATGTTTCTTCACTCCAAACCTGGTTATAGAAATCACAAGATTTGCATTTTTGTTTTGCAACCATTTAAAAGTCTACTTCAAATTCCCATTACGTTTTATGGACACAGCTAATGAGCTGAGCTATGCTACACCTATAAGTCGTCATATACTGTAGCTGTCAGTCACCAGTCAGATGTGACTGACTGAAATCTTCTTTTACAGGCTGATGATCCGGTCTAGTTTTCTCTCAGACCACATCAGTTGCAATATGCTGAAAGGTTATTGTGAGAGTTTGCCCACTGATGCCATAAATCTATTGCCCTCTAAACTTGAAGGTTTTTTTAATAAGAATAATGAATATTCTCTGGATCAAGTCCCATCCTCACACTCCTCTTACTCAGAGGTGAGCGAGTGAGACATCCAGAGAAAACCCTGCATCTCACATTATTGAGTTCCCTCAAACTTTCAATATATTCAAACCATTTTCTCCCATTGCCAGTCCTGTCTATCAGCAGTTTATGCTGAAGCATTTGGTGAGGTTTTCATACAAGAAGTGACTTCTTAACCTCTTAGCAGAATCCACATCATAAGCCATTCAATTCAGACTCAGTGTGTTGTTGTTCATTGTTGGTTTTAAGGTGGGGGAAATATTAACTTGAATTACTGGCCATTAAGATCACTTTAAATTGATGAAGTCTTGTTTCTCTCCTAGCGTGCCTCCGCGAGGGGGGAAGGTTGCAGCCACTGGCAGATCGCCCACTACTACAAATTTCAGAAGAAAGGCACTTCAGCTCAGTCTCTCCAAGAAATTCTGGTTATTATCATCCTGTTTCTAATCAGCATTGATTTAGATAAAGCAGGTGGGATGTGTTGATTTGTGCTCCCAATTAGGGTCATCGATTTGTACATCAGCTGCAAAACAAGCCTTCAGAATTTAAAACCTCTTTAGAAATGCTTCATACCTTTTTCCAGTGATTGATTGAACAAATGATGTCAGTTGAGTAGAATGCTGACATTTTTGAATCATTTCAACTCAAGAGAGAGTGAAACAACTTCTAAGAATATGATGTAAGGGACACTTTAGAATGTACGAAAAGAAAATTATGAGGGGAAATTATAGCCTTTCATGATGACAGCCCCTAATAGTTGATATGTAAATGCACACTTCACAGCACAAAGGCAAAGCCTCCCTCAGACCAGGAGAAAGGTGAGGAGGGGGCTCAGCGACGTGGCAAAAGGAGCCTCAGCAACAGCTCAGCAGTGGCCGCTGCCTACATCTCATACCTCAATAAACTGTTCGGCCAGGTCAGATCCTCCACACATCACGACACACTGTCACAGCCACAGCACGGGCCCTGATTACAGGTTCTATTTGATACATGTGCAGTGGAGTCAAGAGGAAGAAGTACTGAAAGTGTGTGCACACGGAGGGATGGCTCCAACTGGGAATGTGTTATGTTTCACATATTAATTCATTAGATTTATGTCTTCAGTCCAAGGCGCTCAGGAAAAATGACACATTATGTGGACAAGTAATTTTATCCACTCAATTTCATTGAAAAAGGCGTCCTTGAGGGGATGCAGATTCAATGCAGTCAAGAGACCCATTTGCAATCAGTGTCACACATGAACACAAATGCATGCCTTCAGTTCAGGGTAGTTTCAAAAAGCTTCCCATTAAAATGACTCTGAAGCTGTTATGGTTACCACCATCATGAGAGAAGAGCATAGTGACTCACACTACGACAAATCAAACTGAAAAGAGTCCTGATTGATGATTGATGAAATCAAACTGCAGAATATTCTGTGAGCTAAACAGTAATGCATAGCTATATATCAGTTAAAAAGCCATTCAAATGAGTGGTTCGGTGTTGATATTCACCAAGATCCTTAAAATGCAGAAATATAAACAGAATGTTTTGTTTTAAGAAATATACAGCAATGTTGCAATGGTGAATTTTCATCTTAAACATGCCAGAAAGTGCAAGAAAACAAGTCTACTGACATCCTAGAAATCCTTTAAAGAAGCAAATCTGTGTGGGCACATTATTATCAAATCATTAGGGCAAAATCTTTTGTGGTAGAGCAGGTTGTCCGATAACAGGAAGGCTGGTGGTTCCAGTCACTCTTACCGTTGTTTCCTTGGGCAAGACATTATGGATGTGAATAAATGTCTGTTGGTTGGAGAGGCTGTTGGCATGGATCGGCAGCCACATTTCTGCAGCCTGCCCCAGGGCAGCTGTGGCTGCAGATCATCAGTTTGTAACTGTTGAGTGAATTTTGGATTGAGTGTAAAAAATACTCTTGGTCTCTGGAAAAAAGTGCTATATAAATCCATTATTATTATTGTTATTATTATTATTGTTATTATGCGCAGTTAGTGAGTGGTTTTTTTGGAACTGGCTGTTGTCATGGGACACCTTTAAGTTATGGCTCTGTTCATGGCTGGTCTCACCAATTTAATAACATATATAGATATATTGTGGTTTCATTAATGATGTTAAAGTATTTTAAACTTCTGACCAGATAAGACATTCTATGCATAATAGGTATCTATCATTGTGGTGCCATTTTAGCCCTAAGGAAACCTGTCATTAAAAGCAGAATTAAAGGCTTTTTTCATCACAGCAGAGGGATTTACTGTAGAAGATAAGAGTAAAATCCATGCCAAGGGGAGTTGTGCGCCCATGAACCTTTTAATGATGTTTTATAGCTATACGTCTTAATTACTAATGGTACAGTTTGATTATTTTAAAGAGGTTTATAGGAAATGAAAGCTGTTACACAATGACCTTGGGTACTGCCTCATCAACTTTCTTCCTTTCCACACCTGCCATGAATGATCTGCCAGGCTGTCCTTTACCACTGCCTGGTTTGAATTCACTAGTGGAATGGGCTGCATCACATCCACAGGACAGACAACACATTTATTTAGCCCATGTCCCGGCTCTGACACAGAGCATGCGACCATTCGTCCAACAGCCTTCCTAATCCCTGCCTCAACACAAGTATTAATAACCCCTTCAGCAAGGTTCACTGTCAGTCCTCATTAAATCCAACTGAAGAAGAGACTGAGAGACACAGTACTGTTGAAGAACAGTTGATGCATTTACATGTCACACGAAGCCACAGCGGAGACAGACGCGAAGCCGAACAGATAGCAGTCATCAGACGGGAATATCCACTGTAACTGGGGATACTTCTGAAGTAGCTTTTCAGATTGAGGATTGTATGTGTTTGTGTGTCACAATGCTCTCATACACTCTCATATCAGTGTGTCATGCTTAGAGAGCAAGCGGCTGTTCAATGGGCCATACGAACACAGACAGAAAGAAATGAACTGTTGATGGGTGCATTCTGACAGATCAGCTGAGAGTCTACGTGGCATACCGTCCTAATCCTTTCTGGATGAAAAAAATCCAATTAATGTGTTGACCTTGCTATCTAAATATGCCCTTGTGGCCTGGAGGATTCTCTGCAGAGTAAACAGAGGTGCAGACACTGGCAAATGTTTAGAATCCAGCATAAAAAAATCACATTAAAACTCACGCTTTTAGTGTTTTTGCTTCTTGAGACAGTGTACTTCCATTAGGAGACGCCGCTTGATGCAATTGCACCTTGGCATTGTATTGGTGATTCAACTTTGTTGGCAAGATTATACAGTGAATAATCATTTGAACGTCCGCCATGAGGAGCAGCTTCCAAACTAACCGTGGGGGCTTTTTTTCCTGAAGCTATTGTGCACTTGAAGAGGATGACCTTGTATGATTTATGTATTAGGCCCCTTGTGTGCCAGCATGTATTAAGTGAGAAAAATATTACATTTCTCTTTGCAGCTAGTTCCAGAGCTGCTCGCATTTAGCTTTTTATCTGTCATTTTTCACCAGTAAAAAAGCTTAAAACCTTTTCAGTTCGTAAAAGCAAAAGTTTAAATGTGTAAATGTAAGATAACTCTTAGCATTAAAAAAGCCAAGATCAAAAGGATTTTTTTATTCACTCTTAAGTAGGTGTAATGTATCTGCCTTTTTGTGGCTACTTATCAAGCATTGTCTGTGATATTAATTATGACAAATGAAGCCTGTGCATAGCTCAGGTAGGTGCCGAAGTCTGTTCTCAAGCATAATTTTCTGTCCAATCACCGTCATTCCTGCCTTACACACCCCTAATCAGCTGCACCTTTAAAAGTCCATTAATTCCACTTTGCTGCTGCGCTCACATGATCATCACTCACCTGTAGAACCAAAAAATAATCTTCTCCACCTCCCCAACCTCCCCTTCTGAATTAAGCTGAATAAAAAACAATGATATAACAAACTCCATCTTTTATACTATAGTTTAGTTATTTAAAATCATGACACCAGGCTCTGTTCTGGGGGGTCGGAGGATTTGAAATCTCAGGGGCCATCTGTGTCATTCTCTTAAGCAGAGTCACTGCCAAAATAAAAATGCATATAAGCTCTTATGAATATGTTTAAATCAGGTGAGAGCAAGATGTTTTGATGATTTGTTGTAATTTTTCCAAGTAAATGCAAAAGACTAAAAAGTAGAGAAAGTCTCCGGAAATACATTGGAATCAATGCTCAGACTAATGTATTACAAATATTTAAGGTTCCTATATTGTGCATGGACAATAGATTCATTTAAGTCTAATAATCTTTTTGACCAGTCTGTTTCTTAACTGTGTGAAAGTGAAGAGAAACAAGCCAGCAGTGAATTTTCAGCTCTCACTATTTATAAGCTCATGTCAGCCTGGTGTCTTTGAACTTATAGATCCTCTGGCTCACAGCATCTCTGCACAAAGCAGTATCTCCATATGTCAGACTTAGTTGCGCTATACTAAGATGACTGACTTTGCATTTTTTTTCCATCTCCCCTGTGGATGTGATGATGTTTCAGCAGAACAACGGAAGCAAACTCTGGAGTCACGATCTCCATTTCAACAAAAAAACGTCTCATTGTTTCTTTGCTTTAGGCTTAATTTTCACATTTCAGAATGATCTGTCATCATCCAGGCTTTTCATATGCAAATCTGCATGTGTGTTTATGCTGTACATATGTGTGCTAATTAATTATACACTTGTTTGAAATGCTAAAGCATGCTATACTGTATGGGCAGCCAAACCTTGTGCACCAACATATTGACAGTTTGATGTTGCACCAATATTCTTTGCCTACAACTAGTAGAATCATTAACATAGTGTCATTTCAGGTGCTTACCTGTATCTCAGTTTCATCAAAACCCATTTTGCACTTTGACCATCTATGTGTAGATTTAATTCATGGTGCTTTGCTTCGTGCACACTTCTCTGACACTACAGGGGAAAAGTGAGAGAGAGAGAAGCACCCAGAGCAAATGTTGAAACAAGGTAGAGAAGGCTGAATGCTGAACAGACAGGGCTCTATGCAAATTGCATCTGTGGTGGATGTGTATGTGTTTGTGTATTTGGTGTGCACGTATCTGTGCTTCATTGTAACACTGTAAGGTTTGTGCATATCACTGTCTAACGGTTGTGCGTGGGTGTGTATTTGTATGCACGCAGTTTATGCTATGTCGACCCTCCGGATGCTGCAGATATGATGCGTGCGTGTAAGTGTGACTATAGCAGTGTGCAATATTGTGTCATTTTGCAAATTAGAACGACATGTCGCTGGGTGAAATCCCATTAGGGTGTTCTGCCAGCATGAGGCAGTGTTGACATGATATGCATGTTATTCTAATTTGGAAGTCAAAAACAGATTATCACTCGGGTATTTCTCTTGAGAAATTTCTGTTTTCAAGCCATCCTGATTTTCCACCTTATCCACTGATGCCGTCTTGTAATTATTTCCACTGTCTTTGTTTTTATGCTTTTTCACACAGGAGAGAGAGCTAATGCCAGAGGAGCTGGATGGTAAGACCCTGTTGGTATAATGGAGACGCATTAGTCGTCAACTGCACAGCTTTTATTGTATTGATATTTTCTTTGTAAAATTTGAATCTTGCTACGATTTATGCAAGATTCACGTAAGAGAAATCTCTGTTTGCCTTAAAATATTGTTTTTACAAGTGACTCAGAGCTACAGATCAATTAAAATAACATTAAATTGTGTTCGAGTGCTTCCTGTGCTTCGATCAACTTAAGTCACATTTTGCACATGGCAGGTTTGAACACATCGTAGACTCCTGGAAACCAGTTATTCATTCCATTTTGCGGTTACTTGCAACTGCTGTCATGTGTCTGCGTCTCATGTGTCTGCATCTCCTTCAGAACTGCAGGAGGCATTTAAGGAATTTGACTATGATGCGGATGGATTTATCCATTACAAAGACATCGCAGACTGCATGAGGACCATGGGCTACATGCCTACAGAGATGGAGCTCATTGAGATTATCCAGCAAATCAAGATGAAATGTGTGTATTCACCTGTGTGCTTACATATGTGTGGGTGGCTTTCCTTCTTTCCTCACTGGTTATACTTACTGTGTGCGTGATTGATGTATCTTTCTGATGTGAGCAGGTGTGGGTGCATGAGTAATGTGTCTGTGTGTTACGCACGTGCGCTCGCATATGTGTGAGTTTGTTTTTGCAAGTTCGCAGGGAAGTGATGTTTGTCTTTGGAGTTGGGGACATTTGAGACATTTTAGCAGACTGATTAATGGCCCTAACACTGCAGGTGCAAAGGTGTGTGAGTGTGAGTCTGCATGTAGAAGTGTGTTTAGTCGAGACCGAAGTTTCTTCTCTGCGCTAGGAATTTTCTTCACTTCTAAAAATATATGCTGAAGTATAGATATATGTGGCTAGTGTTTAAATTTTAAACATACTCTCTCATGCTTTGACTTATGGAATTCCAGCAGAAACCTGACAAACCTGCTCCTGCACCAACCAGCAGTACATGGGTCCCTCAATTCTGACAAGGTTTATATTATCTTTTCATGGACCCCCATGATTTATAGACATATAGAGCTATACTAGGTCTGAATATCTTAAAAAAGACATCATGTTGGAATCCAGTGGCACTAGCAAGCAATGTAAACTATGTTGGCACTGCATCCACACTGCCTCTGATGTATTGTTTATATCGTTATAGCATTAACGCAAGACATACGAGTAGTGTCTATGAATGGAGTGAATCTTCTCCAAAGATGGATGTTGTGATCCTGCTACCTGCCACACTGTACAAATTAACAATGTGTTGGACAGATTTTAACCCACAACTGGTCATTACTGCTGTCGATCACCTATTTTTTTTAAAAACATAAGTAGCTTTTTATTACTATTTTAACATAATCTACAATCTACTCTAAATTTTCTTTTTGGAAAAACATATTGGATGCCTACTTTGAATTTCCTGTGTGGATGAAGTCCACACTAGAACATATTTCTTGTTTTGCGAGGGGGAGATGGGATTTATAGATATGCATGCTGCAGCCAGAGGGAAGCTTTCATGTTGTCTATCTTTATATACAGTATTTGCAAAAGTATTAGGCCATCTTGGGTTTGTCATTTTAGCAGATTATACTGGCCATACACACACTGTATATAAACAATCATTTCAGAGTTTCCCCACCATAACATGTCAAGTACTGCAGATATTTTGGACTGTCTAGGGCAGAAAATAGCTCCAGTGACTTCAGTCAGGTTTCATTCAGCACATGTCAAATAGTTGTTATTGTTTGGGTTACCTTTTGCCACACAAATGGACATCACACTAAATATGGGATATTGTCTGTTGAAGTATGTTTATGTTTATCTGTTTATAATGTGCACATATTTTCTGTATTTTTGTTTATAATCTTCCGCCGACAAAAAAAAAAAACTAAAGGCATACAGTAGTTATTTTCGTATGAGTGCATTCATTTTGTGCATGTGTGGTCATTATAATCCTGACAACAACACAAGGGAAAACAAACCCATGGAGGCCTTAGACTTTTGCACAGTACCGTACAGTTTGTCCTCAGAATGGATGGCTTCAGTCACAGTGCAGGAAATGAGGACGCATATGCAGGACTCGATAGAAGTGAAGTTTATTAATAAAGATTTTTTAAAAGAGGTCCAACGCAAAGAATCCACAATAGAGACGAGACATGGGAAAACACGAACAGGCTGACGGACTGACAAGGACAAAGGGGAGACTTATGTATATACACACAAGGAGGCAAACAATCAAGCATAGGTGAAACACAGGCAGAAAGTGAAGCTAAAGTGGGCAAATTACAAAATAAAACAGGAAATGGCTAGATACAAAGACAGAATAAACACAAACCATTATACTGTCTTCGTTTTTCTATTTTATAGCAGATGACATCCAGTGTTAAGGTGCATTACATCACCTAGTGTGGGCCAGAGTTTAACCAAAACCCCCAAAATGCACAAAACAAAAGCTTTTTGATGTATAGTGGCTACAGTAGGGTGCTGGGTGAGGTGAGTGCAGATGATTGATGTTATTCATGTTACTCTTGGCAAGATAGTTATTATTTTTTATTAGTAGTATTAGGACTGAGGCAGAATGTCACACAAATGTAATCAAATCATAACTCATTAATCATTAAAAATCAGCGCTGTTTACAGTCACAAGTGTAACATAGGGAGCTGAGCCCTCAGGCCAGTAACACATATAATGAGCAAAATACTGGACCTTGGGATTGCAGTGTAATTGTTTGGATACAAAACCGTTCCATTACAGTGAATACTGTAAGGAAGTGGATCTCAGCTCTCATCCTCGGGGACTTGATTGCAGCTGGATTTCAGTCCTACCAGTTACACTGCCTGGCCAAAAAAAAGCCACCACCTGGATTTAACTAAGCAAGTAGGTACGAGCCTCCCATTGGATAATTT
>JAQQAE010002584.1:0-15637 GCA_029823295.1 Pseudamia nigra | reverse complement strand
CCCCCCCCCCTTGAATGACCACATTTACAAACCAGATAAACAGTGAATCTAGATTCAGTGTGCAATGAGCAGCAAAGCAGAAAAAAGCAGCTAATAAGATCAAAGTCAAGAGCCGGCTACACCGAGCTTGATTCATTCCTGACACTCAGCAGCCTATGTGTGATATCGTTTCAAAGAACTAGCCACGTGTCACAAATTAGCTGGTGATGTGCCTCAAATTAGCCTTTGTTATGCATTGAACCACGCTGACTCTGAGTAATTGAGAAGATGATGCAAGACGAGAGAAGCAATAAGACCGAGGCAAATACTGTGTATGGACTTCATATGTGTATGTGTGTGTATTAAGGGGGTTAGGCGCAGAGCATCACCATAAAACTCATCTAAAATCTAAAGTAACCATTTGTTCTTTTTTATAAACTGTATGCTGCAATTACGCCAAGGCAAATGAGAGTATAATGGAGATGTAACTTTTTTTTCAGTACATCAAATCAAAACCATTTGTTCAAATGATTATTCAATGTACACTGCATGACATCCTGAATAAAACTTCATGAATCTGATGGATATTGCTTACTTATCAAGTAAAAAGAGCAATGCCTCTTTTTAAAACACACATATAGAAACAAATTGTACAAAGTATTGGAAAAAAAAAATTAAATAAACAAAGATAATTAGTAATATATCCACAGAAATAACAAAATGAACTGGGTTATCAAAACAAAATAAGCAAATCACTAACACAATATTAACAAAATTGGCACACTTAGCAGAAAAACTCAAATATTATAATATAATACATGAGGCACTAAATCATTCTATGTCTCTCTCTCTCTCTCTCTCTTCCTAACATAGGCTTTTGTAGACTTTAAAACTGATGTGTTATTATCTGATTCATCGCATAGGCTGATATTGTGATTACGATTGTGATTTCATTAATTGTGCGGCTCTTATCTGGAGCTGATATGTCACACAGACTGATACTGGAGACACCACTTTTTGAGTATTCAGAGATTATATTCTATTTTTATTCCTCTATTTTATTGTACTCTGAAGCTGTGTTTACGTATGAAGCCAATGTGAACTTATTTACTTCCTGGAGGATTTTAGTCAGTCTGCAATCAAAAATAACCTCTAAAAATAGAGTCAGAGTGAGACATAGGTTCCATCACTGTTTCAGACACACAAAGAGTTATTCCTCATAAGTTTTTTTGAGGCTTTTTTATTCTAATTGATCTAAGCAGCTCAGCACTAATATTTCTATTCATATCCTGATCATAAACAAGATGTTTTTCACTGGTGACATGTTCCACTGTGAGCATTCAGCTTCATACGTTCATATGACATGACTGCTATAACGTTTTGAGATTTGAAGCACATTTTCCCTCCGACTGCAGCTGTGGATTTTAACTTCGGAGCATCCCTCTGCGCCAGAGTGGGTCTTTGTCTCTAACACAGTGGAGCTAAAACTAGGAATGAGATGCATTTTCTGAATATTTTGTTTAAATATCCAAATAACCAGAACAATACCTGCATATCCCACACTTTATTTGGAAAGCTTTCCATTTGGAAAAAGACCTATTTCTGAATATGCTGTTTACACGACACTTGCAGAATTCAGTATAGTCCCATATTTGGAAAAATAAGGGAATACTAGTGTGCATGCAAACTTTGGTGTTCATTCTGATTACATTACAAAACAAAACATTAACACAAAAGCAGACCTTTTGCAACTTCTGTCATGATGATTTGCGGTGGTCAGACAGACACTCTTGCAGTCACTGGAGAGCAGCTGCAGAAAGTGGTTCCAAAAACTGCAGCCTCATATGCCACATCAGACGTCAGAGCAAAGACCGGCGTGCACATTTACCATAATTGCTTCTGGCTTTTCACAAACAAGTCTATTGTGCTTGACTCGAATCACTCAGTAAGTGAGTCCGTATGTTAGGTGCTCACTTCCAACTGACTGAGGCCTGAACTGAACTGAGAAAAGAAAATGCCATTTCAGGAAGTGATTCAGTTTGATTGTCTGCGCAAAAGTCATTTGAAAAAAAAAAAAAAAAAACACTTGATATGAAATTTCAACTCAGGTCTAGGGTTGTTTGGTGTGACTAGTATAATCCCAACTCAAATCAGACGATAGAGACACGAAAAGACAAACTGACCTTTCTCACCAAGACCCACCCAACTGCCCTAAAAATGACAAGGCAAATACGACACCAAGCTGTATAACAAACCCTTACAAATACACAGTGTAAGCTTTTAGACCAGGCGTCAGCAAGCGTTACAATACAAAGAAAAACGTGTCTAGAACCACAAAAATATCGGAACCCTTTTCAACACATAATATACATTACATTTATTTTAAAAACCATTTTGTCAATAATATGGTTCATTTTGGTTTTTTTTTTTTGAGAATTTATTTGATTTCTTTGGTTAATTTCTTAATTTTTGTGTTCATTTTGTTTGTTATAGTATTGATTTTGTGCTCATTATTTTGATTCTTTTCCTTCTATGTTCTTGTTTTTGTTTTTACTTGATTATTCTGTGATTTTATTTGTTTTTTAAATTATATTATTGATTATTTTGTTACATTTTCTTCATTCAGTTAATTATATTATTGATTGCTGTGATCACTTTGTGTAATTTTTTTGCTATTATTTTGCTTATTTTTCCTCCATTTTGTTGTTTGTGTTCACTTATTTGTGTATTCTGCATTTTTTGTTTTTTAATTGATCAGTTTATTGATTATTTTGTGCATTTTATTTTTGCTCATATTGTATATTATATTATTGATTTTGTGACATTTTGCTAATTTTCCAGAGTATTGTTTACATTTTTTAAAGATTTTAATCAATTTCATGTGATTTTTTTTTCTGCTCCTTATTCTGCTTATTTTTCCTCCATTTCCATTTTTCCTCCATTTGCTCCATTTCCATTTTTCCTCCATTTGTTCACTTGACTTGTAATTTTTTGCTGTTTATTTGATTACTTATTGCATTTTTTTTTTTTTTTAGCTAATTTGCTATTTTAGCCATTTTTTGTCAGTTTTTTTGGATAATTTTGTTCATTTTTTGGATTATTTTGTTCAGTTTTGCCAGTTTTGTTAATGTCATTTTTTGGTGCTGCAGGAGCCACCAGAGAATGGCAGAAGAGCTTCATGTGGCCCTGGAGACGTAGGATGCAGACCCCTGTTTTAGACCCAAACTGAGTAATTTGGACCTTACACCACCAAGTGAACACCTCGTTTGTAAACAGCAACAGGAAACACAATCACATCCAACAGGCTTTGACATCCTCATATTGTCCTGACTGGGTTTTCATCAAGACATTAACAATGCCAGAATAGAAATGCCGACTGACGTGGAAAATGGAGCACAACGTGAGATACAGCTGCCTTGTCATCCTGTATGCTTAGGATGTTCTGGAGAACACTGAAAGCATCCTAAGCCATCAGTGGTACCCAGCTGTTTCAGAAAACATAAAAGACTCAACAGCCACTTTAACCATAGAAAATCAATGGTATAGACCACTGAAAAGTAGCACAGCCAGACAGATCAAAAGGACTTGGGTTAACACACGGAAATATGCGAAGCTGCATTGATATCTGACATTTTACTGCGACAAATCGTTTCAAAAGGAATTAAAAATGCAACAATAAACAAGCGGACCAAATGCATCTTTATGTAGACCTTAAATTCATTGTATATGCCAGGGAACAGCAATCCTTACAATCTAAGGAGCCATTTTTGGACAGAAAAAAAGTGTCCAGAGTTGCAAATATTCAAACACTTAATGTATCACATGACATATGATGCATGTTTTAACTAGAAACATGTTAACATCAATTTGTTATTAATTCACTCTTTTTGTTCATTTTATTTTTCCCCCTCCATATTTTTACTTTAGTTTTGTTCGTTTTTGTTCATTTAGTGATCATTTAGTGAAAATTATTTTATTGCTTTTTGTAAATTTTGGTTCATTTCCCACATTATTTTTGTGGATTTTTAAAAAAAAGTTGTAATCATTTATTTCAGCAATGATCATTTTTTCTGATTATTTTTGCTCTGGTGTGTCTTAATCATATAATATTTATTTTTGATTCTCAGTTTTATGCCTATTTTCTTAGTTTTTCACTCATTTTGGATGATTCTATTTAATATATTGTTTCATGTTTAATGATTTTGTTCATTTTGTAGATTATTTGTATCAGTTTTGACTTAAATTTTGCTCATTATGCAGTTCATTTTTTCTTCTTTTTGTTGATACAGTGCTTATTCTGTTCATTTTTGGTCATTTTGATTTATCGCAATGTGTTACTTCCACTGGGGAAGGGACCAAAGAGGCATATGTGGCCCTGGAGCCACAAGTTGTAGACCCCTGGTATATGGGGATACATTCATCACAGACCTAGTAGGCATGTAGGTGATTTTGCGAATGAAAGCATTTTTTACATGATCATACAACGGTTCAATTAATCTGTCTCTTGCTGTTCTTCTACTGGAGAAACGTGGCCTCCTGCTCTTATTGTACAATCACTTTGATTATTGCACCATCCATCTACACTGAATCCAACAAAGTCAGGTGAATTTTAAAAGGGCTATGAAATAACTGCTTTCTGAATAATACAAGAAATGCCAAGGGGCTCGATCATTACTGTAAGTGCAGTCTAAAGAGCAGGGTATGGTTTGGGAGTTTTGTGGCAAAATCATCCATTCATATTAGTTTTTTTCGTTCTCCCTAGTTTGCCTTCATAAAATTAAATAAACATAAGCAAAAGCAAAGAGGAAGGATGTCTTAAGAGCATGCACATTTGTGATTATGAATTTTCAGTGAACGTAGGCAACATCTGTTCAAATGAATACAGGCATTAGAGGGCACAGTTAATCTTATCACAACTGTAATCACAGTATGAGTCTGTGCAATTATAAAATCACAAAAGGTTCTGATTTAAAGGTCCTGATTTGGAAGAATTATGGGTGCTCTAACTTCAGAAATGGGAAACAAATAAACAGAATTTGGTTACATGGAGAAGTGTGTAAAACAAAAGGGAGGGGGCTTAAAGGAGACATATTGTACCCCCTTTTAATTTTAATTATCATGTCTCAAGAGTGGGTATTTTAAATATCAGCTCAAAATACCACAGATACTGTTCACTCATTTCAGCCGAGTATCAACCAGGCTGTCTGCTTCTTTAAATGCAAATAAGCTCCTGTTGACGACACCCATTTCTTGGTGATGCCATAGATTCCATCATGTTAACTCCCTGGCACATTATCCCAGGTGTTTTGGTGGGCTTGGAGGACTGACTAAAGATCTGGGCAACCACTCCAGCTGTTCAGTGATGCCGAGGCAGAAGTAGTGTAAGTTAAAGTTGTAATACTGCTGTTGTCCACTGGGGCACTGTCCACTGAGCCCTGACTCCCATTGAATTACACTGGACTTCTTACTGAAAATACAAAGTGACTAAGTTTTTTGTCATGAGTCATCATAGTTTCAAATGTTTTATTTGGGCCCTCCAATAGGTGATCTGGTGGTCCATCTTTAACTTTTTTCTCCATTATCAAGAGCAAATAATCTGACAAATCTGTGCCATGCTTGGGTTTGATTAACAGGTGACTATGGTAACTTGACTCGCCAGCAGAGTCAGACTGAGTCAGACCTTCGTGTCTTCTATTTACTCAGTAGAGCACAGTTTTACTTGAGATACAGTGTACTCGACTATAGTTGTGGGTAAGTACTTACCCTAACAAACTGTAATCTGACTTTTTGGCAGCACTTTGTGACATTTTCCAGTCAGAAAGTTAGCTGGTACCATTAGCTTACCCATAAGACCCCTGACATACTAAATTCCGGTAGCTCCCCCCGCCATTTGTTCAAATATGATCGCATGCTTTTTTTGGCTTCAAAATGTCGCCCAGGAAGTGGCAACCCGATTGGCCTCAAAACAGCCATGCAGAAACCAAAGGGTGACATTATGGTCAGTCTGTGCATACAGTATATTCTAAAAACTGTGTTTACATATTTGTGACATCACAAATATCCAGAAATTTGTACTGCTTTTTTCAGGTCCAGATATCCAAAAAGAGGCTGTGTTTTCTGCATCAGCTGAGAATAATTTTCAGAGCCCTCAGACCTGATAGTAGAAAAAGACATGAGACCTTTTCACAAGATGTCTCCTAACACTATTCTATTTCATTTTGTACTTTTTATTATTTTAGTTTAGTTTATGTTCATACTGCATGTTCAATTTGATCAAAACAAAGGAATTTTCTTTCATAACCAAACTGATATCACTTCTGCGATATTAGCCACAATAATCACAATATGACTTTTTCACCAAATCATGCAGTCCTTAAAGGCATTCCTGTGGGTAAGTTCAACAACATTTATTGTTGTTCAGTTCAATTCCCAAGATTTGATGAAATGAAATTCAAACCAGGAAGTGTCTGCCAATCCTTCTATTCAATGTCATCGATATATTTTGTGCTGCAGTTATGATCATATACTGAACTACTGAGAGGAAATTTCAAAACTTAATGTTATCCATTTGTGGCTGCATTCCATTGCTGCAACAGAAGTAGAGTGAACTGAGGTTGGTGATTTAGAGAGGGATTTGAACAGAGCTGCAGGCAGGAAAGGACTGATGGGGGTACAGAGCCCATAATGCACTTCTTCTTAAATATGAACCTGCACATTAAGCTTTCATAAGTCCCCCACTGCTCCTCTGATACGGAAAACTACCAGCCGAGCTGCATGCTAGTAAATACAAACACACATGGTGAATATGTCATCAAGAGGAAATGCATTAAAAGCAACTGAGGCTCAGAAAACTGACATTCTTATATAAAAGTAATACAAAAATATAACAGTAAATTCAACTGGGGAAAGTTTTCTTTAGTCAAGGACTGAAACCAGCTACCATTCTTTACAAAGCTTGAGTTTATTTTTTCCTCTTGCCGTCAGTCCTGTTTTCTGAATAGGTGTCATTTCTTGCTGAAGAATGGATATCTCGTTTTGGAATGAGACTCTTCTTTCAGACCTTGGGAGAATTGAGGTCGTTCAGGAGAATCAAATATTTAAAGCACTCAGAGGCACTGCATTTTTTTAACGTTCCAGATTCCATTTGTTTACAGAGACTGAAATAACACAGTGGCAGCATTCATTTCTTTTCAGTGGCCGTTTTTCAGGGTCAGAGGATCAGTCAGCTGAGTCTTCAGAATTCATAACTGCTTTACTAGCAGGGCAAAGAAACCCTGGAGATTCTGAAGTATTGATTTGAAGATCAGCGAAGAGAGCAGTAGATAGGCGCACACACACACACACACGCTGGCTCAGTCCACTTTGAATGTCAATATTTTTATGGGTGTTTGCACAGAACTGAATTTGTATAACTACTAATTTACTAATTACAGCATGGATTACATCACTTCTTATGTTCCTGGTTATGCTATTACATCAGTGAAGCAAAAAGCTAACAGGCTCTATGTGACTGCTAAACTGCTTAAAACTGATTAACCTCTTTTGTATGTAACCAAAAAGGGGCAAAAGAGAACAGAGTGTTTTCTATAGAAATAGAAATGGTCAGGTTAATTAGCTGTCAAGAGAGCCTAAAAAGATCCTCGGTTTCATTCGGAATCAAAGAGAACAATGTCTTAAGTAGAGCACATGCTCTTAAATTTTGTGCCGGCATGGTGGCTCAGTGGTTAGTGCTGTCCTCTCAGAGGAAGCAGGACAGGTCAGGGCTTTTCTGTGTATAGTTTGCATGCTTTCACCATCATACTGGTTTCCTTGCCCTGAAAAACATGTGGGTTAGTTTAGTCCTCCAGTCAAGTATCCTTGAGTGTCTCCCCAGATGCTGCACAATGTCTGCTCCCTGCTGCCAATACTAGGATAGGTTAAATGCAGAAAATGAATTTCCCAAAGAGGGAAACAAAGGACAATTTGAAAAATGTTGTCATTATTTACAGGTCCTCTCTGGAGAATTGCATCTTCATGGTATTTTATGCAAGTAAAAACAACATATAACTGCACATAAATGCCATTAAAAGCTTTACAGATTTACTGTGAGGTAGCAGCAGTATGTAGCAAGTGTGAGTATGTTCATACAGACAGGTTAGAGAAAAAGTGTTTATTCTCACAGTAGACAGTGTCCAAGAGCAAACTAATCCTGCAAGTCCAGACATGGAGATTGTGGCACGAACACCCTGCCACTGCTGCAGAGAGGTCTGCCAGTGCACCCCATGTCTCTCAGTGCTTCTCACTGAGCCTCTGCACTCCTGTTTTATTCATGCTCCTTCTGGATCGGAGAAACACAAGATCAGGTTCTGTGTGTGTCTCCGTGTATATTTGTGAGTCTATGTGCACTAACACTATGTTTTTTCATGCTCATGTGTATTTTTTAACCTGTGTGCATCACCAGAGGAATACATCTTGCTTTTCAAAATGTACTGAATAATCAATGTGGAAAAGCTTTGGAGAAAAAAACATGGATTCTGCAAAAGGATTACCTGTCTGTATGCCCACTTAACCTATGCAATATTCTCACACAACAAGCAATTTCTGACACTGACATCTTTTTACAGTTCAGTAAAACCTTTTTAAGTGATTCCTGTGAGATCTGTTGTAAGTCATCAAGCACGGCGTTCACTTTTGTGCAGTGTGATTGCTACATCTGTTTAGGGAGGAGAAACAGAAATGTCAGGGATGCATGGACAGCATGACACTAAGTCAGAGAGACAGAAAGAAAAGACAGAAACAAAAAAAAAATGAACAAACACACAGACAGACACACAAAGACTAGAAGTGGAGGGAGGGAGAGTGAGAGGGGGAGAGAATGAGCAAGTGAGCTGAGAAGGGAGAGAGTGGTCCCTACTGAGCAGTGGCTGTTGAGTGAATTTATTTGAGCTGTGGCCTCTCAAGTGAATCCCCTGAATGGGAGTAAATAGACAGCAGGCACTACAAGGCGGCCTTGCCTCACATCAGCTGGTGAATGTAAGAGAAGAGGAGGACGGCAACAGTAGGAGGGGGGCTAACACATTCACAGGTGGCATCGACCTAACAACGCTACATAAAAACAATACGGCAGCAAAGGAAAAAATCACACGTTATATGAAATCAGAAAAAAAAGATATATTTAAACACTGTTTGGACATTTGCAGATGCCTGTTAACAGTATTGTTGTATTAGTGATAGTCATTTTAATATGTTGGTGTATCTTAATGGGTCAGTTTACAGTGCCCTTCATGCGACACACTGTTTTATCTCCATCCATCCATCCATCCAGTTTCTACTCCTTATTCCTCACAAGGTTCAGGGGGGCAGTGGAGCCTATCCCAGCTGACTTAGGGTGAAGGCAGGGTTCACCCTGGATGAGTCGCCAGTTCATTGCAGGGCTGACACATAGAGACAGACAACCATTCACACTCACATTCATACCTATGGACTATTTAGTGACCAATTCACCTAACCCCTAGTGCATGTTTTTGGTTGCGGGAGGAAGGCGGAGAACCCGGAGAGAACCCACGCAGACACGGGGAGAACATGCAAACTCCACACAAAAGATCTCACTGACTGGTGTTGGGGTTGAAGCCAGGACCTTCTAGCTGTGAGGTGAGTGCTACCTACTGCACCACCCTCATTTCATCTCACTAACTAAAAATGTTTATGTGCCTACAGTAAACCACAGAATGAGGCAACATTATGTAAAGATGTGTTTTTACTTTTTATTTCATTTCTGGCCCGCAGATCACGAGCATCCAGTTTTGACCTCTGACCTTGCTTCTGATTCTCAAGATTCAATATGTTTATTGTCATATGTTCAGTTAAACAGGCCGTAACACTGTACAATGAAATTCTTAATTTGCACGTTCCCTTAAAAACTTCTCTAAATCTTTTGATGATATTATACACTGTAGATGGTGGTATTTTCAAAGTCTTTGCTATTTTACATCGAGGACAATTTTTAGACACAGTTCGTCACTGGTTGGTGAACCTCTGCCCGTCTTTACATGTGAGAGGCTCTGTCTCACTAAAATGCTTTTTTTACATCTAGTCATGTTACTGACCTGTTGCCAGTTAACCTCATTAGTCGTCAAATGCTCCTCTAGTTGTTTCTGACTTGTGCCAATTACTTTTCCAGCCTTTTGTGCTCTTGACTCAACTTTTTCAAGATGTGTTGCTGCCATCAAATTCAAAATGAACTAGTATTTTCCATAAAATGGTAAAGTGTCAGTTTCAGCATGTGATACATTATTTATTTTCTACTAGGAATAAAATATAGGTTTATGAGATTTGCAAATTATTGTATTCTGTTTTTATTTACATTTTACACAATGTCCCAGCTGCACTGGAACCGGGGTTGCATGCTATTGTGACATCGACTGTATCTATGATTGTGCGTCTGATCAATAAATGACTTTTGAATTTTTTTAAGATCATCAATGTCATCCAGATGGAGTTACTCCCACAACATTGAACAGACTGTAGCATCTCTGACAGCATCCATCCTGATTTTAACCTAAAGCCTCAGCAGTGCACCTCCACACATTCTGGTCATGTCCAAAATTCCATGCATACAAGTGACAAAGCTCAAAATTAATGTGATTTTTAAAGATATGGAATTTTACTATTTTATAAGATGATTTATGCTGCATTTTAATCAATTTTATATGCAGTTTAAACACCAAATAAATTGTGACTTTACAAAAATAACTATAATGCGCTTTACACTATACACTTCAGATCCCTTCAAAGTTCTACTTATATATACAAACTACGGCTCATAGGCCCCTCACGTCATAGTCCTCAGCTGCTTGCTACAACTGCTTGTTTTACTCCTGCCTTTACTTTTTTCTTTGTCCTTTACTCATGTTGAAAGATTTTGAGAGTTGGTATACACATAACATTTCATTGGTTGTTTTTCATTTTAGTCTGCACTACTGGAAAGGACTTGTCCTTCCATCAAAATAAACAAATGAATACTAGGTAAGGGTTTGAATTTACACGGGGCTACATGTGTTTTTTTTTTTAGCAGTGAAACCAGGGTTTCCTAAGTCTGATCTGGTAAAATGCCCTGACATATTAATTAATCATTTACACCACTTCGATGTAGGTCACAACGCCAAAGCAACAATGATCTACAATTTTCCATTAAGGTCACAACAGATGAATAAATACACATGGTTATTACTGTATGTCTCACCCTATTATTTACAATCCAAAGATAAGCCTTGCAATTATCAACGATAATGAACATGAGAGTTAAATTAATTTTGAGGCCTAAGATTTAAGTTGAAGTGGCCTGAAATGTCAGTCATCCACCTACAGCTCTGAGGGAGGCCGGCTCTGTTCCTGCATGAAAAGTCTTTGGTTTGGTTTCTGTCAAATACAGTGCATAAATTTTAAAGGATAATTATTCATATCATTAAAAGATAATTGTTGTAATTGTCTACTGTATTTTTAACCAGGAAAACCAGAGACGGAGATTGAATTAAAACATTTAAAGTTCCAGTATGAAAGATTTGGGGGTATTTAGGAGGATTTGATGGGAAAAGACCACATTCTTGTATTATGTGCAAGTAAGAGTTGTGTTTTTGTTACCTTAGAATGAGCTGTTTATACCTACAGAAAGAGCAGCGCCCTTCCAAGAACTTTTAACAGTAGCTTCTTTTGTATCCATTTCATTCTGTTGAGGTGGATCACCATCACATATGACTGAGTGTGGATCAGAGTCCATGAGCCAGGTGGAGAAAAAAAATGCTGGCTCTAATGAGGATAACCATTATAGGTGGGCGTAAGCTAATATTTTCCCGTGGTTATGATCTTCAACCTCCTTGCCATTAAACATTACACCATGCACATTAAATGCATGTAAGTCAAGCAATTGAACAGTATGACAAGAAACATTGTTAGTGCTCTCTGTGGTAGGCTACAGGGTTTATCACCCAGACCTACTGGCAACCACACATGACCACAATGAACTCCTTAAGGTTTTAAAGTAGCAGTCAAAGTTTGGCCATACCACACTGCTTTTACTCTTTTTGTTTTCAACATTACAGTCTATGATGTTGGGAAACTAGCTAGCAGCCGATGGTTTGTAGCAGAACACTGTGAGTGATTAGACAGGTGACCTGCCAGTCAGTGCGGCTTACAACCTCAGAAGTGCATCAGCTCATTTGCGGAGTTGCATTTCAGATTCTTTTAACATCTGGTACAGGTAAAATGATACAGATACTAGCTTGACAACTGTTGACTGGCAGGTTGTCTGTCCAGTGACAGTCTGTCCAAGGAAGTGTCATAAAAACAGGAAAGTAGACGTCCACAGAAAATCTGAAGCTGATTCCCCTGTGGCCATTTGCTAGTGTACTACATTTGAGCAGAGAAAGCATTTTTCCCACAGACCACAATGATAAAAGTGACGTCTGTGAAACTGCTCACAGATCGGTAATGATTCTTTATATTTCCAATTTTATAATATGATGAATATGTTTTACATCATCATAATGCATGTGCAGCAGCTCTAGTACACCTGTGCAGTGCCTCACATAGTGTGGAAATACTGTAGAAATAAATAACAAAACTGAGCAGCTTATTATCGGTAATGAATAGACGACATTTTGGAGATCCACAGTTTGGATCTGCCACAAACAATTGACTACTAGCTAGTTTCCCAACATCGTAGACTGCACCTTTAATGTACAATGTCGAAAACATCTAAAAATTAAGAATACTGGTTCAAACTTGTGTGTTCAAACTTTTGACTGGTAGCATACTGTAAGTCAAACTATTGAAAATTACATCAAACTTTCTCACTGATCAGCTAGTAGGGACACGTGATAAAACCATGCTAAGTACAACAATAAACACTCAACCCTCTTTAGTATTTATACTCTACTGCTGCATCCAGCTGAAAGCACAGGAAAATCACTGCCAAACAAAAAGAGTTGAATTTACTGTTTAAGCTTATTTTTACTGGAGTGGAATATTAAAAAAAAGAGGTATAACACACCTAAACCTTTGTGTTTAGCTTTGGGAAATGGGAAGCAGTCATGTTAAGCAGTTAGACGCATCTCAGAGAAAATATACTGGTGTTAAATGTTCCATCTCTTTTTTAAAATGAAAAGTGTTTACTGATCAATACTACAGAGTTGTTACAGACATTTTTACTCTAATCCACTTGTGATTACTACTGGAGCATCACAAGTAATGACGGAAGAAAACTGACTTCTTTTTTTTTTTCAGACTTAAAAACTAAATGCAGTCATAACAGCTCATCAGGGAGGACTCGTTTTATTGATTGGCAATTTTTTTTTTTTTTAAACCTTTCATGTTTTTATCACAGTTTGTGTTTGTATCTGTTGATTTTGCTGCTACTGGCAGTTTTTGTCACTGTCATGTGTTCCGTTGTCTGCCTCTTTGCACATTCTTGCACCTCATTGTCCTTGCTTTCTCTTTGTATATAAATGTAGCCTGTACAAGGTGGCCGTCCACGCCTCTGTGACTAAGTGATTGGCAGTGACAAGCGACAGTTCTAGTCGCTTCTCGCGTGCTTGTGTGCGTGAGTGCGACTGAAGAAGACCACGTGTTAGTACCCCGGGTCTTCTTCTCACTTTTGCTCTCTGTGTCTCTGTTTCTGTCTCCTTTTATCTGTCTACCTGTCTGGCAATATTCTAGCATCTCTCCCCTCCCTGCAAAAGGAAAAGACAAGTAAGATACACCCACAAGCCCTCATTCTTTCACTCTCCTGGATTGGGAAAAAAAAAAACAACCAATACAATCTCAACCTTGGATTAGAAGCCAAGTTGCCATTGGTAAACATTTATGATCCCAACATAACAATTTACCAATGGCAACAAGGCTTGTAACACAAGTTTGAGATTGTCTTGGTAATACTTCAGGCTAGGATTGGATTATAAAGATACATACAGCATTTGTGCATGTTCCAACTTGAGACTAAGATTTTTCAGCTGCCAAAGTGGTGACCGCTGGATGACACCAACTCGAGTGACAAAATAGAAGCAAAATATACAAAATTCAATGAATATTTTATCAGGAAATATAGCATGTAAGTAAGGCTAGCTGTGTGTGTATGTGTTTGTGTACACAGTGAGTCTGGTCCTGTGTCAGCTGGCACAGACAAGCATGGCATTAGGATTTTCAGATTTAGCTAATCTCAGAGCGCCCATTCTTTCTAGTTGCCAGTTCAGCAATACAGCAACACAGCCGAGCTTCAGAGCTTCCTTCTGTCACATGCTGCATATTTTACATGCATGCAAAATAGTGTTAAATGGCATATAATGCAGTATATTATTTGGTGAGAGAGGGGGAGACAGGGTGAGCATTTGTGTGTTTGTATTTTCTTTAGGGCAGTGCAGATACTGGCCAGTGGACAGCTCCTTGTGCAGCCATCTCATCCATCTTCGTCAGGCACATTGTCTCAGACAGCTGTTTCACAGCCCAACACTCAGAAGACTCCGCTCACCCACCTGCTCTCCTAACTCACAGACACCCTCCACCACCACCACACACATGCACACACACACACACACAGAGCTATACAACAGCTATTTGTTCTACAGTACCAATGCAACAGACGCGCTGAGCCAACAGTTCTCCTGACCTCCTCCTAGCTTCCCCAGTGAGCATCATTGTGCTGCAGCATGTTGATCCCCGTATGCTTTTCCCTGCCATACCAAAAAATAATCACAACACAGCTGATGAAAGATATTCCAAAAATAACCATGACATAATATCATGCTTTGGGAATATTCTGTGTACTTCATGTATTTTGACAGATATCACAATTGTAATTAGAGAAACCACTCAGAGAGTGCAGACCTCCGCCAAGGCAGCTCAGTTTGTCTTCATATGCAGCATTTGTCAGGGTACGACAATGAAAACAAATGGCCCTCATATCATATCATTATTAGTTCAATAGTTATTCATAAAATAATATTTCCATAATGGTGATGTTCTTCTGGATCTAGCTCAGTAAATGGGCAACACGATGGTGCAGTGGGTAGCACTCGTCCTGGGTTTGAGCTCAACGGCGGCTGGTGAGGCCTTTCTGTGTGGAGTTTGCATGTTCACCTTGTGTCTGTGTGGGTTCTCTCCGGGTTCTCCAGCTTCCTCCCACAACCAAAAACGTGCACTAAGTTAATTGCTCACTCTAACTTGCCCATAGGTATGAATGTGAGTGCGAATGGTCGTTTGTCCCTATATGTGCCTCTGGCCCAGGTCGTCATTGCAAATGAGAACTTGTTCTCAACTGACTTACCTGGTTAAGTCAAGGTTAAATTAATGAAATACAATGCTGAAGACATGTCAAATCTGTGGGCACATTACTGAATCAGCAGACTTTCCACTAAAATTTGGTATCAGTTGCATGTCTATAGCTTTATTTACTACCTTACAGTAGCTATTTTTCCTCAACCTCATAAGTATAAGCATTCTGGATCTAGAATTTTGCCCATATGTGGATCAAACTTTGTGGTTTGATAGAATCTATTATGGTGTTATCCTATGTTTTTTTAGCTAAAGTTTATGGGTGTTGCTTGTGGCAAGTCAATCAATCAATCAATCAAACTTTATTTGTATAGCGCCAATCATAATCGCCGATTATCTCTAGGCGCTTCACAAT